>JAMQGT020007246.1:0-53243 GCA_024447675.2 Pterophyllum scalare | reverse complement strand
ATTTTATTTACTGAGGTCACTCCAAAGTTACCCTGAACAGGTACGGTCTTGTAGGTAGTGAGGACAACCTCTCTGCACTGGTGAAGTCTCTCTCCGTGACCTCCGACCTGCAGCGCGGCCTAGTGGACAGCAGAGGCATTTACAATATTTAAAAAGCTGCAGTGACACCTGTGATTTGCCCTTTTATTGTGCTGCTTTTTAAAATTTTTACCAGCGAGGCCATGGTGAAGCCGATAACCTCGATGCAGCCATCGTCATGCCGCTGAGGTTCAAAGTCTCGATGGTCTCCTGTGTTTCCCCACGGCATGGTGCCAGCACAGTACCTGCACACGTTACACAAACATACAACAACCAAGTCTAAAAAACACCTTAAATGTCATTTCAGCTCCCGGTGGCGTCATGTTGGTGACACGCTCACAGCTGAGCAACATAGTGGATGTTTTTTTAGCAAAGGTTAAACTCAAATATCAAATCATATGCTTTTCTGGCTGGTTCATTTTCCTCCAGTGACAACGCAGACTCTCCTCTGACCGCACAGGTATTAAATTTGTTTTTATTGACTGAGGAGTATTTTAACTCCAGGCTGCGTGGGAGGACTGAAGTCAACAGCTTCAGTGAGCATAAAACCTGAATTAGACCTCCTGCCTCTACCTTCAGCCCACTTAAAGAATTTAATTAGTCAGGTATTCACAGGAGAGTTGTGGTGCCTCATGGTTTTCTAAATGCTGTTTAAAATGCCTTTTCACACTGAATCATTAGACTTAGGCAAATATAAACATGCACTGAATTCAGCACCATTATTTTAGAGTCTTTTGACAAAGCATCAGTGAGATGATCTGAGCTTTATGACATGATGTGCTATCCTGCTGGAAGCAGCCATGTGAAGATGTGTACACTGTGGTTCATAAAGGGATGGAGATGGTCAGCAACAATACTCAGGGAGGCTGCGGTGTTCTAACAACGCTCAGTTGGTACTGAGGGGCCCAAAGTGTGCCAATAAAATATCTCCCACACCATCACACCGCCACCAACCTGAACTGTTACAACTGTTACTTGCCTGAATCTGCTCGGATCAGCTGTTTGTTTTGTTTGTAGTGTTCCAGACACGCTACCAACAGGGAAGTTGCAAAGTGCCCTCTGGTGGACAAACATAACATAAACACTAAGGGGCCAACATATATCCCTCAGCACTAAATATCCAGCAGCCTGAACCACTGATGCAAAGCAGGATGCATCCATGCTTTCATGTTGTTCATGCCAGATTCTGACTCCACCTCTACTTGATCCTCTGTCACAGCAGATAGAGACTCATCAGACCAATTTTTCCACTCTCGCGTTGTCCAGTTTTGGTGAGCCTGTGCAAATTGTAGCCTCAGTTTCCTGTTCTGAGCTGACAGCAGTGGCACTCGGTGCAGTCTTCTGCTGCTGTAACCCATCAGGGTCAAGGTTCAAGGTGTTGTTTGTTCAGAGCTGCTCTTCTGCGTACCTTACCTGTAACGAGTGGTTACTTGAGTTACTGTTGCCTTCCTATCAGTATGAAGCAGTCTGGCCATTCTCCTGTGACCTCTGGAGTCAACAAGACATTTTCTCCCAGAGAGCTGCCGCTCGCTGGATATTTTACAGTTTACATTCTCTGTAAACTCTTGAGATGGCTGTGTGGGAAAATCACAGCAGATCAACAGTTTCTGAAATATTCAGACCAGCCTGTCTCGCACCAACAACCATGCCGCGTTCAAAGTCACCTTTCTTCCCCATTCTGACGACCTTCAGCGGGTCATCTTCACCGTGTCCACACACCTACATGCAGTGAGTTGCTGCCATGTGATTGGCTGATTAGATTAGGTGTACCTAACAAAGTGTCCAGTGAATGTATTTAAAAACATCTTCTGCTGTTGGACATCCCCTGGTAGCAACTTATCACCTAACATCCAGACACATGTTCAGGGACTGTTGTGTAGTGGGATTCTCCTGATTTATGAATTCTGTAAAAACTGTTCTAAAAGCAAAGAATGAATACATTCATAATTAGAATAATCACGGATGTCCAAAACAATGCTTTAGCTCCTAATTTTCCTTTAGAAAGCCCCTACCCCCCAACAACATTAACAATAAACACAGAATATTAAGACCCAGACAATGCAAGCCACTGATTTACAGTATCGTGGCCTCTTCACGATCACCTACCTGGGAATGTTTAGAAACACTATGCACTGGAATTTCAGCTCCTGGATTTTGGGAGTTAGATCTGTACCATCACACTGTGAAAGACAAATAAAGAGAAACTTTGAGCCTATGTTTCACACATTGCACTGCACAGTTTATTAGTGGTGGAAAACGGTTAAACAGGTCAAAGGTCACACCATACTCAGCTCTCTACAGGACGCTGCTAATGATCTGTCACAGCAACGAAGGAGGATGTGCCATTTTCTAAATGCAGAGGCTGTTTCTGGGTCAAATTTTTCATATTTAATTATCCAATTTCACCAGGAAAGTTTGCAAATGAAACCCTAATTAAAGGACAAGTCTAGTTATATTCAATATCCTTCCACGAATAAATCCCAGGAAAAGAACAAATCCAACAGAAATCCTCTGTGCTGCACACACAAAGCTTGGCCTCATTCCTCTGTGCCATACCACTCCATTATTTTCCCAAAAACTATTAAAAAAAACACATCAACATTAAAACTGATAACAAGTTCCTGCATTATAATGAACAGAGGCACTCAAATTCTGCTGATTCTGCTATAAACACTCATAGAAACAACAATTTAGCAGCTGAAAACAGTCCCAAACAAATGTCCTTTTTCCTCCTGTGTTACTAATATTTGTTAAAAATTGCAGTGCCCAGATTTTTAAGGAAATGACTGAGCTTTTTTTTCTAAAATGATGGGATATATTTATTATCCAAAGATTTATATCTGCAGCAGGAAACAAGAAGCTCGAGGCTGAGAGTCAGAGACACAGTAGGGAAGTCAAAAAATATTCAGAGACGATCAAAACCAAAACACTGTTGGGGCTCCTCCGGTATGAAATTTCAACAGATGTGGTCGGGTGCTCTCAGGGCATCCATGACACTGAAGATATAATAAACAATACCATAATTTAATTATTTTGTACTCCGTCCCAGACTGTTTCAGGGTTTGTTAACTGGAAAAAACAGGATATTTAAAGGGAAAATTCCCCACCAAATCAAACGCACAATTACATGTTTTTCCTCTGGCCTGTAGTGATATTTATCCTTGAGACTGTTTTGGTGAGATCAGCTGTAGAAATGTCTGCCTTCTCTTGTAAATATACCAATATTGATATTTGTTGATTTAAAAATCCGATATACTGACCGATTTTTTTCTTTCAGACACAAGAAAGAGATTTGTCTCACATTTGTTAGGTGTAGTTATTATGAGTGCTTGCTAAGACAATATAAAAATACAGTTACATTGCATACACACAGAGTGGGGTAAATGGATTACTCATTTACACCACTCGGATCAGCTGGTTGTTGCGTTTGTGTGCTGCCAACAGGGAAGTTGCAGAGTGCCCTCTGGTGGACAAACTATGCAACATAAACACAACATGGTTGAAGGGTGTTCCTCCCATGTCTTCTTTACTTTTTTCACTTTTGTTTATTGCCCATTATAAAAGACAATACCTACATATCAGTATATCAGCAAATAACTAATATCAGCTTGTGGTGTTTCAAATACATTTGCAAGCATACATGTAAATACAGTATGGATACAATAAGGAAAAAACAAGGTCTATATAATTCAAACAAACTGAACTCTCTGAGGCAGCTTTCCTTCTATTTCTTTAATCAGTCTTCAGGAATAGTTCTCCAGGCTTCTTGAAGGACATTCAAAGCTCTTCTTTGTTGGATGCTTCTGTTCTGTTCTCTATCAAGATGATCCCACACTGATTCAATAATTTTCTGGGGAGGCCAATCCATGACTGACAGCGCTCCATTGTGTGTTTTTCCAGATATGCTTTTACTGCAGTGGCAGTGTGTTTGGGATCACTGCCATGCTGAAAAATGGAGTTGCTGCCAATCAGAAGCTTTCCAGATGGTATTGCATGGTGGAGCAAAATCTGATTATACTTTTCTGTGATGTAATTCCATCAACTTTGACTAGATTCCCAACACCACCGGCTGAAATGCAGCCCTAAGACATGACAGAGCCTCCACCGTGTTTTACAGATGGCTATAGACACTCACTGTTGTTCCTCTCTCCTGACCTCCTCCGTATGCATTTATGATAATTTGAACCAAACATTTCAAATTTGGATTCGTGGCTTGTCGGAAACAAAATACAAAGGAACTAGGGGTGGCTCAAGACTTTTGCACAGCACTACATACACAGAACAAATGGTGTTACTGGTACAGATGGGGCAACAACAACACTACCACTAGTCCAAACCCTTTAGACATGGGCATTCATGCATATTTCAATCTTTCATTGTGGTACAATAATACCAGGTGTGGTATTAAGAAAATAGCTCCTACACAAAAACACACAGTTTGTGGACCTTATATAAAAAAAAACATCATTGGTGCTCTACCCTGGTGTAGAGGTCAGTGTTTGGGGTCAGTGACTGAGCAGCAGCAGCAGGGTGGTGGCCCTCGTAAGACTTTAATGCTTTAATGAAGGACACCTCAGCACGGCGGCCGTTAAAAGAGAAGCTGAAGGACGAGATTTTAATCACAGACCTGCTGCTCAAACATGTCGGCGCAGAAAATAATACAGGCCGAGGGTGAAAGAGAGACAGAGAGAGCGTGTTAACACTCACCACCACTCTGACGTGCTTGGACAAATCCCTGGAGCTCCTCTGGAGGAAATCTGAGAATGCAGCCTGCACACACACACACACACACACACGCACACACACACACAAATACAAACAGAGAGAATAGGGCCCAATCAAACAGAATTACAGTTCATTACATTTCCCTCATTAAAAAGAGATAACTCCATGACATGCTTCCGCTCCAACTCCCACCCATCATTTCTCCCTTTCAACTCACATCCTGCTCAGAGTATCTGCTGCGTCCAAAAAGCTGCAAATTTAAAATTTCTTAGCATCTGTTTGAAGATTTAGATTTGAATCGGAGCAGTTCAGGAGCCAAAATTAGAATTAAAGTCACATGAAGCTGGAAATAAAGAATAAAAGGCCATGACATGTGTGGTGACCACTGCAAAATTAAGGGAAAATAACTGACATTTCTAACTGTGGTGAAGTACAAATATAACTCCACTTTCCACTGCATTTATGACTAAACTGTTGGGTGTATTAAAGGTTATGCAAGCTTGCCTATGGCACTGAAATTTTTTTTTTTGCCATCCATAAGTTAATGTTCAGGTTGTTATCTCAAAATTACAACTTACTAACTCTGAGAAAAGAACTTGAATATTTGATTTAGCTCTACCTGGGGAAAAAAATGTGTTGTTTCTTTCCCAGTGGCAGAAACAAACTTCCATAAAAGGTACGATTTGTAATTACTTCCTGCAAAATTTAACTAAAATGTTCACCTGCAGGGGGCACCGTTTTACCAGGAGGTTTAAATTACCCTACAAGAAAACAAAAGATAAGAAAATGCCATACTTTATCTTAAAGATACAGAAATTTTGTTCTCATAATATTTAAGGTATGATTTATTGAGTTCTTCACTTTATTTTACTGAGCATCTTTGTGTATTTGTTTGCCATTCTGAGCTATTTTGCTTCAGGATATTATATTTTATATTATTCTTATGTTATTATCTATTCTACATAGATTTATAGTACCAGTCAAAAGAATCGAGACATTCACTCATTCATATGAATGAGTAAGTGAATCTAAGTGTTAGACAGGGCAGACTGGACACTACACTGACTCCCTGCACCTTCTTGTGGTACAAACTGGTACTACACAAAAGTACAGCCTGGTCTTAATTCAGCTTCACCTGAAATATCTTCAACAGAGTACACAGAGGATGTGGACATAAAGTCAGCAGGTGTTTCTTTAACATTCTGCAGCTGTTACTTTTTTTTTTTTTAAAAACTGGAGATATTCCATGCCCATTTGCACTGACTGATTTTTACCAGCCGCCCCCCCCCACTCTCATTCTCACTTATTTAAAACAGACTTCTTCCTGCTAATCACAACATGTGACAGACAGTGAAGAGGAGGATGAGTTTGGGCTGCAAAGGTTTGTGTGTCTGTGAATGTGTGAGCACAAAAAATCATCAGGGACACTCACTCCTGCATAGAACATCTTGTTGCGGAAGCGACTGTTAAACTTTTCTGGGTTGGCCTCTGGAAAGACACAATTAGGGAGGCAGAGAGAAAAAGAAGGAGAATACATTAAAGCTGTTGCAAAGACGATGGGATTACAAATGTAAAAACTCACACAGAGAGGTGCAGAGTAACACAAAGAGACTGACTCATTTGTGCGTGCCTGAATGTGTGAATCTGATTCAGTGTCCTTTGTAAATTTTTTATTCTGCTCATATTTTTTTTTTTTTTTTTACAACAGCAGAAACTGATGCATTAACAGGAGAGAGGAGGACCTAATGGAATAAAAATAGAGTTGACACAAGGTGAAAGAAAAAAAAGAAAGACATTAAAATAGCTTTTACACACCTCTGGACTCGTGGAACTCGAAGGGTGACGTGTGCGTCGAAGCCAAGGCTGAAGTAGTTGTTGAACACATTCAAGGGCAGCTGAGGATGCAGGAAAAACACTGAAGTGGTACTCTTTGCATTAATACAATGTAATTTATTCACATAGCTCACATCCTCTTTGACCATAAACTCTGTCTCATTTAGTTACTGATACTCATCCAAATTCATGTTTTTTTTTCTTTAGAAACACAACTCTTTAAACCAACAGAGACTGCGCTTGCTTCAGATCTGGGAGGTGCAATAAAGTGGTTAACTCTTAATAAATGCACAGTTACCTGGTGATATTTTTTTAAAATCTTAAAGCCACAAACGGAAGCTTAGTAAAGGTAACCCAGTAGGAGGCTAATGTTAACAAGCATCTTATAAGAACTATTAAGCACATATAGTGCCAATTCACAACAAAAAAGTCAGCAAGGTGCGATGAACTAAGTTCAAGAAACTACAATATCTTAAGAACCAAGGATGGAGATTATTAATGCAAAAGTGGCTTTAAATGATCCTTTTTAATTCTGTCCTATTCCTCTTCCCACACCTCATCCCACAGTATACTTAATATAAAAACACACACATCCTAACTGCCACCCCACACTGACCTTCTGTGTGCCCTCCTCTGGCTGAGTAGAGCTCTTTCTACTCAAGAGGTTCCACCTGTCCAGCTGCACTACCGAACCGTCCTCCACATGACACAAAACCTTGGACACCGGCTCATCCGTGTAGCCCTACGGGGAGGACAGCAAACGCAGACAGTCAAATTTAACTACCCAGCAGAGGCAGGGGCGATGAAATGCTGGAAAAGTTGCGTAATGCTAAAAAATGACCCGGTGCAACATCTCACAACTATTTATGTTAAATTACAACATAACTGGGTCTAAAAAGAGGATCCCAGAGTGGCTGACTTTACAATAAAGAGAACATTCAGTTTATTATTTGTCTAAATCCAATCATCTAATCCACACTGAAGATTTATGAGATTTTGGTCCATACAGACATGAGAGCATTTCATAGTCGCTGCAGATTTGTCAGCTGCACATCCATGATGAGAATCATCCCAAAGGTTCTCTACTAGATTGAGATTTGTGGCCGGAGCCCATTCGAGTACAGTGAACCAGTTTGAGATGATTTGAGCTTTGTAACGAGGTGCGTTATCCTGCTGCAAGTAGCCATCAGAAGATGGGTACGCTGTGGTTATAAAGGGATGGACGTGGCCAGCAACTGTTTACACCAACTTCTGACCCCACCATCAAAATGTTGCAATTTCTGTTGTCCAGTCTCGGTGAGCCTGTTTGAATTTCAGCCTCAGTTTCCTGTTTTGAGCTGATAAGAGTGGCACCCTGTGTGGTCTTTACTGCTGCTGTGTCTCCATCTGCATCGAGGTTCAAGATGATCTGCTGTATACCCTGATCGTAACAAGTGGTTATTTGAGGTACTTCCTAACAGCTTATTAACCCCCCTAACATCCACTGCGTGATTAGTAACCCATCTAGGGTTAGAGTTGGGTTAATGTTCAAACCTTCTTACCCAAATCAAAAACTTTTAAAACAATTACTTTAATGCCAAAATATCTGGGACTTTATTTAAGTGTAACATCTACAAAAAAAAAATTCAAATAATCAATATCTTTGTTTTTAGTTGAATAATTAAATGTGCCCAAATAAATTATGTTTGTCATGGTGAAAGTCTGAAACAGTCAGTTCGATGTTGTAAGGACTGCCAGCTCTGGATGATTTGTTGGTAGCACGATTGTTTGACTTGGCAGCTTGTAAAAAGTCACTGAATTGAGACAAGCTGATTAAAAAAAAATGTGTATGCATTTTGAGAACCACATTTTAGAAAAGTGCACAGCAGCTGAAAAGAGACTGGGATGCAGAGCAGAATGGGAGAAAATGGGGATGATGGAAGATGAAGAAGAGGTTCAAGGAGAAAAAGGAAGACGGTGCATTTCCAGCTTAAGTTCAGATTATAGCCTTTGAATAATCTCTCCATTTCCCTTTTATCTCCTTGCTAACAAGAGCACCACACACAAGAAAACACATTAAGTAGGAGAAGGGAGGAACAGGCAGGAACAGCATGTGATGATTGGATTTCAGTGAGAGATGATTGAGGTTTCATTACTGGCACCATAACCACTTTAAGAGCATCAAACACAACCACATGATGCATGTGCACAGATTTCACAGATCTCTGGAGGTCGGTCTCTCTCATGTACAGTTTTCCATCTTATTTAGCTTTTTTTTTTCTCCTTCCCTTTGGACGGATAAAGGAAACAGGACAAAGAACACAGACACACACACACACATAAAAACACATACAAGGAGATACATTACAATGATTATTTTAATTCAATTTAAATCAGAATTAACAATATGCAAACTCAAACCTTTAACCTAACAGATTATTCACACCGAAATTAAATCATTTACATGAAGGAAACAATAGTTTTTTGGTCCAAAACAAGTCCCCATCATTTATGTCCCCACAAGATAAGTACTACAAGGACACACTCAGCAGGAGAACTCGCACTCAAACAGCAAGTCACAGGGACAGTCACACTCACACAGCGAGAGGTGGAACAGATACGGCGGTGAGTAACACAACCGAGTGTCAGAGAGATGAGAGGTAGATCAGAATAGAAGTAAAGAGACACAAGGACTATAAAGTAACAGGAAAAGGGAAGAAACGTGGCTGGGAAGAGAGGAGGAGAGCTTTGACCTTTGACACACCCTTTATTGGTTCATTGTTTCACCTACAAATGTAACTGAAAGAAAAGACGGGTTAACATATGAACACTTTCACCCACCCAACCGACACACAAGAAGAAATACATAAAACTAAATGGCATACCGTTTGACTCCCTTAGAAACCGAAAACAAGTTTACCTTCAGTTGCACTGCACAAGACTCCACTGATTCCACAAACAGGTACAAATTCTTCAGTGTTTAACACCATTTTTTAACACACAAATTCTATTTTCAAACGTGTAGCTATGAGCTCTCTGAACACAATCCTGTCCCCTTCATTTTGTTTCTCCTACTGAGCCAAATGCTCATCTTAGCCTGATCCACGAGAAAGTTAACCAAACAACAACTTTCTACACTGCAGTGTGGACTACTTTGGACCAAAAATGAAAAAACTGTCCCCTGGCTATGTACCACAGGTTATTAAGGTGGCAGTAATTAAACCACTCACTTGACCCAGCTGTCTTAGCTAATTATATGTCAATCTCCAACCTTCCTTTTCCCTCAAAAATTCTTGAAAGAGTAGTTGTAAAACAGCTAACTGATCATCTGCAGAGGAACGGTTTCACTGAGCATTTCTTTTTACTCTGTTTATACATCACTCTGGATTTAATCAGGAGTTATTATTAATCTCTGGCTCTCTTCCACAGTGTGTCTTTTGTCCTGTCTTCTTCTCCTCAGCCCCACCTGGTCAGGGCAGATGAGTGCCCCTCCCTGAGCCTGGTTCTGCCAGAGGTTTCTTCCTCTTGAAAGGGAGTTTTTTCCTTCCCACTGTCGCCAAATGCTTGCTCATTGGGGGTTGTTTTGACTGTTGGGTTTCCTCTATAATTATTGGTCTTTACCTTACAACATACCAGGCTAGCTAGCCTGGGACAGCTAAGCCAAAGGTGCTGCAATGCTTCATCAGCCTGACAGAAAAGACTGACTTCTTGCTCTTGATCTGCAGTGAGTACGGAAAGTATTCAGAACCCTTTAAATTTTTCACTCTTTGTTTCATTGCAGCCATTTGCTAAAATCAAAAAAGTTCATTTCATTTCTCATTAATGTACACTCAGCACCCCATCTTGACAGAAAAAACCCCCAGAAATGTAGAAATTTTTGCATATTTATTAAAAAAGAAAAACTGAAATATCACATGGTCATAAGTATTCAGACCCTTTGCTCAGTATTGAGTAGAAGCACCCTTTTGAGCTCGTACAGCCATGAGTCTTCTTGGGAATGATGCAACAAGTTTTCCACACCTGGATTTGGATTTCAGACCCCTTTAAACTTTGGACAGTTACTGGATTTGGATTTGAGTGTACATTAATGAGAAATGAAATGAACTTTTTTGATTTTAGCAAATGGCTGCAATGAAACAAAGAGTGAAAAATTTAAAGGGGTCTGAATACTTTCTGTACCCACTGTATATGTGCCACACGTCTGTTCGTAGCTGCTCTTCCATGCACCACTCTCCACTGGAGATCTGCACTATGTTCCTCTATGGGAGATTTGTACAGGGACCTCATGGAGACAACAACAGTAAGATATCCAAGCTTTACAAAGAGGAAATGGCCACAAACAAATCATCCCAAATCACGCCCCTTTCAACTAATAGCTAGACTAAACGTACCTCCCAAAGAAAAACAACCACGGCCTTATTCACCTGAGAGTTGTACATGATGTTCTCTACCTGTTCACCAATAGCTAATAAAACCTGTTCCACAGTATACACCACTCTAGCCCCATGCCTCATGGACAGGGGAATGAACCCTCACTAAGGAGGGATGCCATGTCTCAAAAGTAAAACAGCCAATTAACCACGCTTTGTTCACTCCGCACAAAACCATGAAATAAACGTATCTCACAGGTAAGAAATTCCAAAAATAGTCTAAACAGCTAATACTAACACTCCCAGCACAACCAGGGAAAGAAAGGAAAAGGAAAATAAATGAGAAGTCAGAGGAATGGAGAGAAAAGGAAAGGAAAAGCAAAGAAAACAGACAAACTGGATAAAATCCCTGCAGTCAGAAATACCTGATGAACTAGAGGACAAAAAGGATACAGCAATTACACTAATTAACCACATGGTAGATAAGAATTTTCACTCAGGCCCGTCTTTGCTCAAATCTGTGTACGTATCGGGAATGTTTCTGCACCACTTTCACTGCTCTACCATCCAGAGCTGCTGAAGTCATTCACATGTCCTTGGTTCATCATTCAGCACAGTTCATTACACTCAGTGATACTGAACTACTAGGTCCATCCTGATTGTCACATACAGTTACTCCATACTAAGAATGCAACACAGATGATCCAGAAAGGGTATATTTAGAAAGACTTCTAATGAAATTAATGATAAAATGTTTGATATTATCTGAAAAATATTGAGAAAAGTAACTGAAATATCAATATTGGATGTTTTTGAGTCAGACTTTGGACTCACGAGAAATATTAGATGTATTATCATCACTACAAGCCCACATAACTGATCTGAAGAAAAGTCCTTTGGAAGAATGTGGGTGCTTGTTAAAGGTCTGTTGCAGTGCTGTTATGCAACGTGTGTGTCAAGAGGCAGATTCTTGAAACCGCAGGATTTCATCAAATTTTAGCAACAAGCTGTACATTAATGTCGTACTTTCTGAAAGTTGGGGGGAGAGAAGAGTCAAAACCACAGCAGAGGAGGATTAGTCCTTATCGCGGGGTCACCTTTCATAATCCAGCAAACACCAAGCCTCCAGCTCGTAAGGCTATTTCTAGAAAAAGATACTTCATTTGGAGAGTGTACAAGTGATCATAAAGTTCCTCGACTCTACCCATAAAAGTATTCTCTGGAGTTTTTCCAGTTTTTGCTGCAATTCCTAGATCGATCATGGAAGACCCATTTGCACCCTTTCACATCTGTGTCTGCGATTTATTCATAAACTGTTGAGACAAAACAACTTCTGCCTCAAGCCGACCGGACCCTCATGTCGAGGATCATCAGTGGGCTCTCTGATGAGGCAGTGTCCACCAGAGACCAGACAAAGGTTTTCAGTGGAGTCTGTAACATCCTTGTTTATGCTCAGGATAAATGAAGGTAGCCTTAAACTGGACTCCAGGTAGGAAAAGGTCTTGAGGACAGCCAAGAGAGAGAAATGGAGAACAGCAGGAAAAGAGATAAAGGAGAAGGGCTGGAGTTGGCCTCCACTCCAGATGTGAAACCAGTCCCAGTGGAAAGCATTGGTTGCAGTCTTATGCACCGACAGGCACAAAGAGGACTGAACTGAACCGGCCCTGACCTGCTGCACTAACATCATCCACCAGCATACAGCGCACCGGAAATGAAGGAGCCACAACAGCCAGATTCGGCCCCCCTGCAACAGCTTCTTCAAAATGAAATACAAGATGAAGAATCACAGATTTGACACCTTTGAAAATGATCCAGTTATAGTGTGGATGGGCATCTGCACGTGGTTGTAAGAGTATTTCCAGGAAATGACCTAAAAATACTAGCGCTGCACAAGGAGATGACCTTGAACTGAAGATTGTCCAAATTCAAATCAGGCATAGCATTTTATTTTTGTGAGTCCCAAAATTATAATTTCAGTGTAATCCAAATACAAATGAGTTGATGAGTAAGATCAATAAACAGGTTGTTTAATTAATATTTCCAGCTGGCAGTCAGAAGAGGCAACAATCTCCTGCATCTTGATTATATTTTTCCCCAGTTTTTCCTCGAACATTTGTATACATTTCGACTTTGTTTGTGCCTTTTTAGTAGATGTGTTTTTATGCTATTTGCTTTGTCTTTGCTGTGTAACAGATAAGGTCAAGTGCTGATCTTTTACAACTTATTGCAAAAACGTCTACGAGATAATAAACAAGATAATAACGAGTTGTCGTATCTCAAGTGGTTCACTGAGATTTCATAAATTTGTAATAATAAATCAGTGACTCTGCAGTCCATGTATTTTTCTGTTATTTCTGGAATGAGATAAACAACAATGTATTTTACGCTTGGGGAAATGAAACCCCGCTTTTTAAAAAAATGGTGGAAATGGCTTGTTTTTCCTTAAAGCTGAAGTGATTTTCCTTTGAGGCAGCACCAACCCCTTTCTGTTTCCTATGCATGAAAAATCCTGACAGAACTGCATTTCACCAGTGGATCCGTCTGTTCTGTGCACTTAAACTTGCTCTGAATACGACATCCACTGCAGCTGTGTCACTGCTGTGACGTTTCCCAGTGAGGGGAAGCGTTAAGTGAGCGGTTTCGCTGTCAGGGTGGATTTTGTGTTGCGCTTAAAGTTATTTGGACTGCACAAAATTTAACGTCAAATCAGACGTTGGAGGAAAATTAATTATAGGAAGCTGCTGTGATGTCAGCAACAAGTGTGTCATCTTAGTTGTGCTTCGAAGAGGTCAAACGGGCTTAAGGGTCAGGGAGGAGGACGATACGAAGGAAGAGAGCTTCCTTAGACATCCTGGAATGTGGATGAGCCATTCTGTAGCTCCCGGAGGTGTTGGAGAATAGAGGATTCATTTTTACTGCATATTAATATTTGAGCATACTGAATGTGGCTATAAACCTGTCACTTTAAATCTCTCTCATGAAGTTTGCAAATGTTCCCTGATCTAAATACTGTAAATAATTTTTTATGCTACAAGAGCTGCTTGTTGTTGTTGTTGGTCTTTCTTCATTATATCTGTACAGCCATATTAAGCTTATTATTTTATTATTTAGTTATGTTGTGCAGAAATTTCCCATTACTCAGACACTTGTGAAAATATGACTACAGGGAGGGTAAAGTGCTACGCCCTGCCAAAGTCAAGGCTAGGAACTCACCCCACCCCAGTTGAGCGTCCTGGCGAGGTCATTTCCTGTTCCCAGAGGAAGCACAGCAACTGGAGGCTGGGGATTCATCTGCAGCTCATCGAGAGCAGACAGGATCCACCCCACCTACAGAGAGACATGTAGGCAAAGCATAAGCTGCAGAAACTGAATAGAAAATTAGAGAGTATTAGTATTAGAGTATTAGAGAGGTCGTACCGTGCCGTCACCTCCGCAGGCAAGGATCCTCAGATTTGGCACTTTACGATACAACTCCAACCTGTCAACGCAGAGAGGTAATATTAGGGAGTAAAATGGTTGATGATTACTGTTGAATAGGTGTAATTGCTCCAGATTTTATGAAAATTGCTCACCCGTGAGCTTTGGATTTGAATAAAAGAGTGAAAAAAATGCCCCCCCAGTAGTGGACTGAGATGAGGGTGACGTGAAATGAAGATTTAAGTACGTAACTGGTACAAAACTGTCAAACTATCATGTTGACTTCAGCCCAACAGTGTAGGCTGTAATAAAAGATCAGCACTCTCCCAAGGGGAGATTACTCACGCCTCACGCAGTCCACCCTGCGAAAGGTCAAAGACTTGACGAGGGTTCAAGATCCACATAAACATCTGTAACACTTTGGCACCCTACAGAAAGAGAGAGAAGTACAAAAAAGAAAAATCAGTTTCTTTCATACGACATTATTTAAAAAGCTGCTATTAATAACAAGTAAAAAAATATAATCTTAAAATCTATTGGCTAGAAATCAAACTGTGATCCAAACTTTCTCTAACAAAACCCGGGGTGATGTTATGATGATGCTGCTGATGTTTTTGGTAAACATAAGCCCTGCATATGCACTGGAGCCCTGAACCTTTCTAGAAATTACCTGATAGAGTTGCAGCTGAAATAGTCTTTAACGTCTTTAGCCAGTACAAAGGACACATGTTGTCCAAATATCTTCATGTGCGAATAGAGCAGGTAATTTTCCGGTGGATTCACAGCTGTGTCCCACCTCATGCGCACTCCATTCAGGCAGAGTCCTCGCCTAAACATAACTGAGTATTTCCTGTAGTGCAAACACTTCTGAAGCTGACTGCTTCCTGTTGTGTGCTACATTTGAGGAACTTCAGAAGACGTTTCCGCCCGATTCTCCCGACAGTGTTTGGAGCTGAAAACAGCTTCACTCAGTTCATCTGATGAACTGAATTTTGTCTGAACTGACATCTTCACAATGAAAATTAATTCTAGACAGGCCGAGGACAGACGAGGTGGCCGCTAAACACTGAGAAGTAAAAGCGTCTCAAACAGATGAAAACAGAAGATTAAAAACATTTGCTCACCTGGTTGCCTCCACTCTTTGGATTCACAAAAACCAAGATCGGCTTCATGAGAGGAGACGGGAGAGGCTTCAACATGAACGGACGCCATTTAGACTCCTAAAGAGAGACACACTCGTCATTTGATGAATACATTTGTTTATTGATCATTGTTTATTGATATGGCACTTAACATTCTAAAATGTGGCAAAATGATTTAAAAAAAAAAAGATCAAGCAGTTTGAAGAAAAACAGTAATGCAAAAATTTTTTTATTTATTATGAAAAAACTATATCAATTCAATCGAAATCGAACAAAATTCTGGAGTTTCCAGATGTTACTCTAATTATAACAAGGTGTCTGATACAAGATCTTAACCTCCCAACCCAATCCCAACCCTAACGCCACAGGCAAGCAGGGATCAGGCTGACTGCCCCAATGAATGCTGCAAGAACTGTAAAATATATCAAAATGCTGCATTGTTGCATTGTTTATTTTTATTGGTAAGAAATGACAGTGAAAATTTCAGGCTTTTATCTTTAATAGATTTTGAGATGCATGTTTAAATGTTGCCTCAGATTTCAATGTGTGAAAAAAATCCTAAACGTGGGTGGATGGGACTAAGGAACGACCCTAATAATGCAATAATAGCCTGTATGTCAAAGATGGATGGTACTGGTTTGGTTACAATTTCGTTACATAGATTTCTACTCTGCACAACCACAGCAGTCGCCCCCTGCTGGCCATTAGAAAGGATGCTGATTTCAGCCCCATCTTTTATATACAGAGTTTAAAGTTGGTGTTTGACAACCTTTATTTGGTTTCTGGGGTTTTTACTTGCACTTAGATCACATGAAGGGAAAATATGAGCTAAAAATGTATTATGACAGTCTAACTGATAATATCACTTACATCTAATCCCTTCTTGCTTGTCCTTCGTTTGAAAGATGTCCGCTTTTTTCTTCTGGCAGAGTTCTTTAGGGAGCTCTAGGGTACACACACACGTACACACACACACACACACACACACACACACACACACACACACACACACACACACACAGTTCAGTGGTTAGTTCACTGTCACCATGTTGCCTGTGACGGTAATTAAAAGTGCAATGAAGCATGCAATGCAACTGAGAGATATACAGTGCATGTGTGCGTATGTGTGTGATAACAGAGACACAATCCCAGATTTCCCTCAGACAGACCACACACGTCAGTTCGCATCATATCATAACCCCCCACCCAAAAAAACCCAAAAAAACATTTTAGCACACACTGAGCTTGTGACACGCCTTCTTTCAGAGTTTTAAATTTAGATCCGACAAAGTCATTTCTCATTACTGTCACAAAATGACAGCTAGTGAACTTTATCAACCAGCAGAGTGACTGTGAGGGAGCTCGATGAGGGTATGACCACGCGTATGTGTGTGTGTGTGTGTGTACACCTGTGGTTTTCTGACTTTGATGATCCAGGAGGGTGGTACTATGACGCCGGCATGGGCCCCCAGTGAACAGGGCTCCTCTATCTGGTGTAGCATGAAACACGTCACCTTGTTGTGGAACTGCAAGAAAAAGGGGGAAAAAACACTCTTCAGTCATGAGCTAAACTGAGCTGTACACGTATGTATCTTTTTTTTTCAGTAAATGCAAATTTTAGTGTTAAAAAAATGAATACGTCAGAAATTCTTTTGACCCAAAAGGAATTACAGCTAAAAGATGGATGAAAATGAGACCTGTAATACATCAGAGCTTGTTTCAGCCAGCTGCCTATCCTACATGGTCATGTGATGCACTTTTTCTTTTTCAATTATCAGAAAACAGAACAAACACCCAGGGTCCTGATCCTTGTTGCTCTTACTCTACGTTATAGACAATAAATGAGCGTAGTTACACTACTGAACCTATGACACAACGCCATGATGCTGGGAAAGAAAAGAAGTGGTAACATTTTGAAATTATGTAACAACGTAGTACTTTCAATAAACACCTGAGCACCAGAAAAAGACGCCTCATTTTCTTAATGATGCTTTGCTTCAGCGATACTACCAGTCCTCTGGCTCGAGCCTCCGGACAGATTATTGATCATTCATGTACCCAATGTTTGCTTTATTATTATTATTATTATTTATGTTTTAGAAAATCAGCTGTAGGGAGACGGCAGGAAATGAAGGGAGAGATGTGTCAGAGCAACCATTCAGTGGGGTCTACACGACCTTCTTGTTAATGTGGAAGTAATAATAATAATAATAACTGATGTTAGTGAAATATATTTGCGCTCAAGTACAGAAACATCCTGTAATGCTCAAGTTCATATTTAATGCAAATAAACGTTATTTTACAAGTAAACAGTGCATGGGACTCGTATTGTAACTTCTATTTCCCCCCAATAACAGCTCAGTAGTATTAAATACCATTTATGAATACATTTATATCATTTGCATTTACACCACTTATGAATAAAGAAGTACTTACGGCCTGTTTGCACCATGAACAACTGATCGCAATGATTTCTTTACTGTGGAAGAACTTCTGCTGAAAACTCTGCAGAAACAAAGGGGCAGTCTGTATGAACAGTAGCAACATCTGTGTGCAGCTGCATGTGTTTTTGTGTGTACGCTCACCTTGCCACACTGTCTGCATTTCCCCTCTTGTCGTCGCCTGTGAACCCAGTGATGTCTGAGTACGTTCTGCCGTCAAACAGAGAAACACATTTTCTCTCATTTATGCTGCAAACAAGGAGGCAAGTTACGCACTTATTTGCGCACGCTTACATCTCGGAGTGATCGGGATCCTCCCTCTCTGAAGGTCGGCTTACACCGGAAGTTTATCTAGTTAAAGAGAAATGAAAGCAAACACTAAATATTAAATATGTCCATTTTATTCCAGCATGGCATACAAACTAAAGCACATTACATGCAGGCAATGATTAAGCTACTATTTTGAAAAGCAGACATCTATAATTATAAGGATGCATGCACTGAATGTGTGTGTGTGTGTGTGTGTGTGTGTGTGAGAGATTATTCCTGTTCAAAATTGGCAAAATGAGTTTTAGCTTTCTCAAAAACAGCTCATCCAGACTAGAAATTAAAATAAATCATCTTCAGCTACCTTTGCAGGAACCAGTTTGAAAGACTTAATTTCTTCCACAGCATGTTTTTTGTCCTGTCTCTCTCCCCTCACTTCCAACCGATCATGGGAGATGACTGCCCCTCCCTGAGCCTGGTTCTGCCAGAGGTTTCTTCCTGTTAAAAGGGAGTTTTTCCTTCCCACTGTCACCAAGTGTTTGCTCATAGCAGTTCGTATTGATTGTAGAAGTTTTCCCTGTATTATCGCAGTGTTGTTGTGCTTTTGGTGCTATATAAATAAAACTGAATTGAACTGAATTTACATGGAGAGGAAATAAATGTAATCAAAGGCATTTAAACTTCTAAGGGAAAAAAATTGAATGGTGTTTTTATGTTTCTATTATTCTCTGAAGCCAAAAGCACAGGCCAGGGATTGAGGAGAACAGACAATGTTTTTTTTTATTACCTGAAATATTGTAGGTTACAGAATAACTGCACATTTCCCACTGCACGCTCCACAAGTTTAAGTCTAAGTGGGGTCCAGGAGACTTCAACAGGAACAATGATACAGAAAGCTAAATTTTTAGAAATAACTGTAAGACATGAACAATGGGCTGTGTGTGTGTGTGTGTGTGTGTGTGTGTGTGTGTGTGTGTGTGTGTGTGTGTGTGTGTGTGTGTGTGTCATACCTTTTCTAGTTGCTCCATGCAGCCGGTGTGAACAACGATCTTACAGGCTGCACATTTCCTCCTGGGGGCCGACTTCTTAAAAGGAGAGAGAGAGAGTACAGAGGGCAGAGTAAGACACACAAACCCACCAAAAAGAAAACACACAAGAAATGCAACAAACATAAGCAATGCAAGGACATACTACAAGCACCCTGCTGTTAGACACTGGCACAACGCATGATTAGATGTGCTCAAGGTCCCCCAACATTTTACTTCTATTTCTAGCAGGGTTTTATTAGCAGCTTTAACACCACAAAGACACTCCAGGCTCAAAGAGATGATAATCAAACTTCAGTTAATTTTTTTTTTTTTGTTAAAGAATATTATGACAGCCTATCCCAGCTATCATGGAGCAAAAGGCAGGCTGCACTCTGTACAGCGCCAACGCAGAGAGACAGAAAACCATTCACACCTATGGGCAATTTAAAATCACCAATTAACACAGTAACTGCATGTCTTTGGACTGTGGGAGGAAACCTGAGTACCTGAAGAAAACCCACACAGACACAAAGGCTCAGCCCGAGGTAGATTCGAAACCAGACCTTCTAGCTGTGAGGTAACAGTGCTAACACCACACCACTGTGCCACCCCACATGTGAAAACAAGTGTACCAAATGCCATCGCTGCAGTTGTTCAGACTTTTAGGTGATTTCTTTTTTCTTCAATTAAAAAAAAATTCTCTTCTGTCTATACATGTTGCCACCTCACTGTGAAACTGAGGGCTCAAATTGTAGCCACGCCCCCAAATTTGCCCTTTTTGAATCTTCTAGTTTAGTATAAATGGAACCATAACAGACAAAATGAACACCATCTTGTATTAAATAAGACTCAGACAATAAATTTTTTACTAAGGTCACAGAAAGCAGTAGGATTGTTTTTTTCCCCCCATACATTTTTCCTAAGTGGACTTCTTTCTGTTGCCCATTAAAATAAATGCAGATTTAAGGCAGTTCAGCACTGGCTTCACTTTCAAGACCCAAAGAGAAAAAACAAATCTCTGCCGTGGAGGAAAATAAAAAGAATCAATTGATTTGAAAGCTCACACAGAGTGACTGGCAAAAAAAAGCAAACACTCAAGATGCCAAAGTGCTATTTGCCTTCAATAAATAACACTGCTCTGCTGCCCTTGCACTTGCAACAAACTACTCATTATGAGTAATAATATGACAGCTAATAATGGAGTGGTCTCATCTCTAGTCAATGGGGTCACTCTTGTCACAGTGAGCAACACTTAATGGCTCAGAGCAATTTTCTCACAAACACACAAAAAAAGAAAAAGAAAAAACAGCCTTTCACCCTCATTTTTCATTGGTTAGCACCTCTGAATGTTAAAGCCCAACCACACGATTGACTTTGTAATGAGAAATATCTCACATTAAAAAAGCAAGATGCCCCTTTTTCCAAGATGCTGTGACAGTTAAAATGCAAGAAAAATGAGGATTCTTATAAATGAAAATAAGTTTAAAAAAAAGAAGAAAGAAAGTAAAATGGAGGAACTTATTTATCACACATTAGCTTTTGCGTAAATACATTTTTATGGTCATAGTCAAGGAAGTTCAGACAGTCAGCTAGTTTTTAAAATGGGACATATTTTACAGAAAAAGGGAAGTATGACATCATTTTATCTTACACAGTGTATAATCACCGAATAGTCAGCCAGTCATCCAAAGTCTCATTCACTTTACCTACCACTGGATTTAATGTTGTGACTGAGCAGAGACACGAGCACTGTGACTGAATCCAGAGAGTTACATTTGTTATAAATGGATTACAGCGATTGGTCAGGCAGGCTGACAGATTAACTGATTTCAGTGCCAGTCAACATCAGCTGATGGCTCAAATCACAGCTTTGTTGCACACCTCCAACCAGCTCGCCCTTTCATGAGGAATCTCACTTCATCTGCTGTCCTGGACTTCTGGTCTGGTTTTGCTACTGCTCTCTCCACCTTATCCTTTCCATGTATGAATCTAACAAAGGGAACCATGCAACCAAACAGAAATTACTGTAGATTTAAAGAAAAAATCTTCCTTTCAGTAAAGTGGTTCTCACTGAAATAATGCTAAAATATCAATCCAACAAATCAAAATGAACTGACAAATCGAAGTAGTACTTTATTATTACTCATGTCTGCGGTGATGCAGACACAGTAGCGGTCTGCTGTGGAGAACGGAGCTGAGCGTGAAGGAGAAGCTGTAAATTTACTGGTCGATCTGCGTTCCCATCAAAGGCTGCGTGCACTGAGCTAAAGAAAGAGACACAAGCAGCTTCTAGGTCTGGGCTCAGCCTCAGAGATAAGGGTGAGGAGCCCGGTTGTTTGGGAGGGACTCAGAGTAGAGCCACTAAGTTGCCAGTTGAGGTGGTTTGGGCATCCGTCTCCCTGGACACCTCCATGTGTTTTAGACATGTCCTAACAGGTGGAGACTTAATATCACCCCTAAAAAAGCTGGAGATTGGTTGAACATTTGTTGTTTTTTCCAACACAGCTGCATTCACAAGAGTGATGCAAGGCGGAAATTCATCTTTTTAAGACTGCTAGAAGAGCACTGACGGATAAGTCCACTCTAATCCAAGAAGGCAGTTTGCTATTGTTCCCCAGAAACCTGTTTAATGCTGAGATAAAGGCTTATACGCCAAGATGTTTACATTTTTTAGGTTATTTGTGATTATTGTGCAAGTTCTTTATTTTCAAGACGATGCATAGCCCTTCGAAAAAGCAGCTCAAACAAAAACAATCTCAATCTAGCAAATTATTCTCTTCAAATACCCTTTTCAAACTGTGTAATAGCTGTTGAAATGAGTAAACTGAGGAGAGAGGAGGAGGTATTTTCTGCAGCATTTGTCTTGCATGAGTTTAAAGCCTCAGCTGCATCCTTCAGACTGCCTGGTTGTTGCTTCATGACTGAGATTAAATCGAGCTGATCCTGCTGAAAACAGGTAGGAATGTGTTTATTTACGTCAGCCACGACTTGTCGAAGCAATCTCGGATTCCTCTGAGGTCAGCATATCGTCTTGGACAATTTATCAAGCAAAAATCATAGCGAGAGAGATTACGGCGCCATGCAGCTCGATCTTAACAGCCACTTAATGTGTTTTTATACGTGCACTATAATTATCTTCCATCAGTGGAAAGCCATGGAGATGTTAATACATTATTAGAAGAATTAAAGGCTGTTTCTCAGCTCTCTATAGCAGGTGCTGTTTTTCTTATAAGAGCTGAATGGATGGACAAAAGGTCAACAACAGCTCTCATTTAGACTCTCTCTTTGCAGCCCTGTGTGCTCGTGGTCAATGACACTCAAGAGCACATTTCCCTCTCTGTTTTTGGCGTAATTAATTCCCTTCTTTGTAGACACGTTTCACCTGAATGGAAGTGCGGCATCCTGTTTAAAATAACGCTGAATTTTTTAGACTGCATTTACAACTGGAACAATGCAACACGGTCCATTTCCAGAACACTGGGACCACCTGCTCTGCGAATAAAGCACGAATGAGGGATGAGTTTAAACGACTTTTTTCACGTGCACCACTAAAATCATAACCTTGTAATAAACTGAAAGCTTTTTGGAATTTCTGCTTAGCATTTTCCTTCTCCTCTTTCTTCCTACTTTTACTGTGAAATCGAAATATGTTTTCTCTGCGTAATGTCTGTGTGCATTCCTCAGAGCAATGTCCTTCTTCTGTATTACCTGCTACTGATTCCACATATTACAGCCATCATGTTTATTTCTTCTTCTTCCATTAACATAAAACCAGCTCTGAAAAATAGGCCATTTAAAGAAAACTGATTTTTTTTTTTTTTGCACCATTTTTTGCAGCTGCATTAAAAGAATAAATTCTGCTACACTGAAAAGCTTTTAAGACTCAGATGTGTTTCGGGCAGCATTATTAGCTGCCCATATGAAAGACTGTGGTCAGGTTAGTTCAGGCTGATTAACTCTAATGCTATTGTGACATTTCCCACACACTTTCAGCAAATGCCTTCACGCTGATACAGTCTGTATTGTTCCTGTCACTCTTTTCTATCCTGCAACAATAAAATACTACATCGATTTTTTTATTCCAAAGTAGGTATGGGGTAAGGTGACCAGGTATCCCATTTCATGTGGGACTGTAAAGCAGTTTTATCCCTTGGCCCCACTTGGATAGGAGGAGAGTGGTCCTTTTCTAAATGAATAACTAAATATTTCCATTTATAAGTTTTGCCTCTGCAAACATTTTCCAGCTAAAGCTGCATTAGAAACTCAAATGCTCAAATTATTTGAATGGATTCAGTTCTGCAAAGTTAATATTTAAGCCAAATTCTACTAGCAAATATTTTCCAGCATTTAAAAGCATGTTTACAGTCTGGTACAAAAACAATTTATAACAACTGTACAGTGGAGTGATTATTTTTCTTAACTCATCCACCTGGATAACTGAGTTAGGGGCGTGGAAATTATGGAAAAGCTTCCGTTTTGTTTTTGTTTTGTTTTTTTTTACTTTGACAAAAAAAACTGAAGAATAAGATCAGCTGCTTCTCCAGTGAGGCTCTCATCCTCCACATAAAATTTGGACTGCAGCTGCCGACAACCATCCTTGATCCTTAACACAGTCTCTGTGACCTCTAAAGAGAGGTCCCGTGAATCAGTTTTCCACCTGCTGCAGGTTCTGGTTTGAGTGACCTAACAGTTTGCCACAGATCTCTGGATTTCCGTCACCAGCTGCAGTCCAAGATGGCGCAGTAGGAGATCATCACAAGAACTCTGCCAGGGAAACAGATGAACAAGGACTGCCATGACAGTGACCTGGCCATTGAGCTAACTGTTACGGTAATACAAGATAGGAGGTGTTGGGGTTAGCTAGAAACTAAGCTTTCCAAAACAAGGGCAAGGTGAATTAATGAATCAGTGAATTGATTGCTACCAATAAATAAATACTAAATACTAAAATGAGTTGCCAAATATACTTGAACAGCTGGTAACATACCTAGGTGGTGTGTGTGGGGGAAACACTTATGAATTCACAATCTCCCATCACAGGAAGTTTTTTTTTTAATCAATGCAAAATAAGAAAATAAAAATATATAAAAAATTAGCATTAGCTTCCAGATTAAGTCTTAACATTTCACCAAATTATTTAAGGCTAGAGTTAAATTCTTAGTAACTTGTGAGCAAATATGAACCAACCTCAGTTTTTATATGCCAAAAAAAAAATCAAAAGGTTATGCACTGCATAAGGCAAATATCAAACCTCCCTCTGAAAAGTATATGTACCAAAGCATAAACAAGGTGTATCTGAAAAGGTTTTTGTGGATCTAACCGTAAGTCAGTCAGACTAGTTGGTCAATCTAAACCATGCATCTTGCTACATTCTCTCTTTGCGATGTTTGTCTATTTTTCTGAAGTCGTCTCTTGTTTTTGAGGATGTGGATATCGTGTTGCTTATGAGGTGCAGAATCTTGTTGGGTTTCTTGTTCCAGTTACTTCATGCTCATAAGACTGATTTATCGGTGCTTGAAATAAATATTCTTTAAAAAAAAAAAAAGCCCATCTTTCATTGGATCTCACACACAAACAGAGGGTTTCTATGAGCACTGTACACAACTCACAGCTGTCTTTAGCAGGCAGGCGTCCTCTCCGAGATAACAGAGCTCTCCCGAGCAGCTCGTCTCCATCCACAGGTGATCCCCATTCACTGCGTTCTCCTACAGAGATGCAGGCAAGAGAGAGAAAATGGGGGGGGGTGTATCATAAATTATGTCAATATTGTCTTGGTGCATGTCTCACTATTTTCAGTCACATTAAACTGCAACCATATGGACATGAGCACATGCCGGCGAATGCGGTCAAGGAGTGTGTCAAGCAGATAACTGCCACTGCTGAGTACGTGGATACCTTCACAGTGCATGTTAACAGTTCTGATTCATGTGCAAACACACTCCTACGTCAAGTGACATGTCAGTCTGTAAGTAAAAGGGTGTCAGTCACTAGGTTCACTGCAAAGCTGCATGTATATATACATATTTTTGTATGTATAGGAAAACATTTAATTATTTTTTAATTAATGCCATAATATTTTAATATACCTTAAATTGCATTTTAAACTGGTTAACAGACCCACAGAGCTGCATGTTTTTATGTATTAACAGAGTTTACAGCTGACTTAATTATTGATTTAATCTGCAGTTTTCTGCAGTGAGAAAGCCCGCAACTGAAGGTACGTACTATGTCATTAAACATCTTGAGATAATGTCATCAACTGAAAAGACGAGCTGTCTTCCAAAGCACTTAAATTAACAGTTTAATTAAAGACAATCATTCACCTTAAATTTTTAGTTAAACCAGCTTTTCAGGTTTTACTGTGAGGAGCAGACATCCTCAATTTCCTGCATCCCTCATTAAGTAATTAGTGTGGTTTTTGTTGTCATATAGCACGACATATTCATAAAACAGTGACAAACTGGACAAAGAGAAGATGTGCCCAAACCAAATCTGTTCCTGAATTTCTCCCTGTTTGTCACTTACAGGCAGAACTGCTTCACTCACAAGTCAACGCTCCACAGCAAATCAATCTGAATGAGCATTTGCTTAAATTTCCACTTCCTGTTATTACATCTACCAGTGTTCTGACCCTGCTGGGAATATGGAAAAAACCCTACTGGACTTATTAGCACCTAAAAGCAGACAGTAAAGACCTTAGTGAATCGACCCCTGAGTGCATATTAATGAGTGTTTGAGCACAATGATTATATATGAGTGAGAGCGTGTGAGTCGTGCAGAGAGATAAAGGGCAGCAATGACGTGCTGGAAGTGTCCCTGCAGACCGAGCCCGAGGGAAATCTCAGATGTGAGCCCACAACAGTTTGTCTACTTACACCTGCCTATTAATAATACAGCACATTGCATTTACTATTCATTATAGATGCATGGATCGTTTAGAGCGGGGCTATCAAGCAAACGGACTGTGGGACAGAACTGGTCTGCCAAAGGGTCCGATCCGGCCCACGAGATGGCTTTGCAAAATGTGAAAACTGTGACAGAGAAAGTTATAGATTTTGACCTTTTCACTCTATTTTGTCCACGAGAATGGATCTCATCATGAGAGGCCAGACTGCTGATTTCCTCTGAGGCACAGGTTTGAATCGTCATCGGTTTTACAACTTGCTTACTGACAAAAAACATTCCCCATGGCCTCTCATTCCACACCAGGCTCCCAAACTCTTTCTGGCATGTCAAAAAAAACCCTGAAAGGTTCACGTCCCACAACCCATAATATTCACAAGTTGAACTATACTTTAATAAAGGTTGGTACACTTACAGTCTCTGTTTTGTTCACTTTCCCTAAAGTCTTATTCATTCAGCTCCCCCATTGGGAGTCATTCCAGAGTTTGGGAACCACTGTACTTCAACAGAGAAACAGGCAAACTATTAATTGGAAGAAATTATAGTTTGTTTGTTTTTGATTGTTAGTAGTTAATTAAATAGAAAAGTTGCTGCTTTATTTCCCCACTATAGTTAAACCAACAAATATGAATATCCATATTTTCATAGTAGGTCCACAGTAAAAATAATATGCATATCATAAATACATTAAAATACAATAAAATGAAATAATGCTGGTAGTGAGCTTTTTGTAAAACTACAGAAAAAGTACTAATTTATTTCTAACATTCTTACTCATGTTGCACTTGCATGTCTTTATGCTAAAGAGTTTTGTTGTTTTTTTTTTAATATATCTTTTTGGAAAACCGTTTTAGAGGTCCACCCGATTTAAGATCAAAACGCCTCTATGTGGCTGGGGAGTTTGGCACCTCTGATTTAAAGCCCAATTACTTATGTGCAACAGATAATACAACTGCACTTTCCCCCCGTCAAAGAGTAATTAAAAATTCTTCTCAATGAATCTTTACTTCTTGGTGTGAAAATGCTTAAATTTTATGAAAATCTCTTTGTCGTAGTTATTCATCTGTGGTTGAATCAAATGAAAAGAAGCAGACCTTTATTTCACTGGCCATTATCATTAAAAAAATATCTATTCTGTCTATCTTGCAGAGTTTTTTTGTACAATGGATTAGAGAGAGAAAAAAATCAAATGATGTGTATTTTTTTTTACAACTTGGATTCAGACAATCCCAATCGTATTAAATTAAACTAAATGTCTATTTTAAAGCAGCGTGGAGGAGGAAAATATGTGAGCTGAATTACAGCAGGTCTGGATGTTTGACGGGACTACTGTCATGGGGAAGATTTTAAATTATTTTATGACTACAGAAACAAAAAAATCTGCCTGAGAAATCGTATTGAAACCCATCTCACTTGCTTTGACATCAGGTTCAATTCACAGTGTCAGCTATCCCGGTGTACCTTAAAATAACCGCTTTAATTGTTATTAGTCTTTAAAGTTTCAGTTGCTTTTGACTGTTTTCGATGATGGCTTTCTTGCTGTGGCGCTCTTTAGCTAATATCCTTTGTGTTTAAATATGCTAAAATGTGGGCATTTATTGCAGGACTCCTTGTTTTATTACCTCCCTTCACAGGATCACAAACTCTTGATATCAGGTTGAGAGCGGCACAACTGCAGGCAGGAAAACATGACTTGTGCTTTCCTTTGCAAGCTGAAACCACCTTATAAATGCCTCATCTTAATGTAGTGAAAATTTTAAAAAATGCCATCTAAAATGTATTTTTTAAATTTATGGAGTTATTTCATGACATTTCGAGAATACTTTCCAGTGTGTCTTGACATTTCCATAAGCATTAGCACTACATTTTAAAGCAGAGAGTGTTTTTGAGAGGGTGCTTGTATTTTGTGATTCATGTTTCTTAAATAAAACCCATTAAATGTTGAATAATAAACCTTTAAAAAAAAAAAAAGAGTCGTATTTCACAAAGTCGTGACACAAAACTTTCTTTCCCACGCCGAGATACAAAGACATTTTTTTGTAAGGATTAAAAAGGAAGGAAAAATCAAATTACTGCTTTCCATTTCCACATGAACATACGGCTGTTGAAACCAGTCTGCTACCAAATCTGTTGGCATGAAAATGCAAATGATGAGTGAATCAGCCAGACAGAATAGGGACAACACAGACTGGGACAAATGTCCTCTTGTTCATTATTTAAAAACACATTAATGGCATAATGTTCGTATGAGTCTGCATGCGTAAACGCAGCAAAGAACCTGGCGAAAATCCCACTATTGTTCAGATTCGTAGTTCTATATAATAAATGTGTGTGTCCATGTCTGACCGTCCAGTCCACGCAGGTGCGTAGCTCCTTGCTGGGGCCATTGGACGCAGGAGGAAGCGAGGGCTGAGGTGGGCCGAGGTAATGGAGGCCTGAGCGGGAGATCGCTTTCCTATGAAACAGAACAAAAAAACAAACAAAAAACACCGTTATCATTGTTAAGATACTTCATACTTCTCGTCACAGAGTGGCTGAATCACTGGGAGATTTCAGTGTAATTTAGTTATTATAATTACATATTTATTCATTTTAAGAGGCTGCGTTTTAGCGGGCTCAGCTGGAGATATTTGAGGTGAACTGGGAACAGCTCGGTGGAGAGGCTGCCAGCGGCACTTTGGGGTGATGAGAGAAAGTCGGAGACAGATCTGTTCTGTCAGAGGATGAGTCAGCAGTCATCTCTCTCAGACTCACCCCGGTATACTTCCTGTTGCAGTTTTCTTAAACTGACTTGAGCATATCTTTAGCCATTTCAATTGTCCCTGAGTCTCTCTAAGTCACAGCTCGTTCATCATCTTCTCCAAGTACACAGTCCAGTCCAGACAGAATAAATGAGAGCGCCCATCAGAGTATCAGCTGTCTACATGCTCATCTATTAGGTGCTGATTTACAGAGACAGCCCTGCAACCTCACTGGCTTCACTCAGTGAAACGGAAAACAGCATTAGGTGTTCCTTATTTTAAAAAAAAAAGATCAGTGTACTTCTTCCAATTAAATCTGCACATTCGTCTTTTTAAGAGAGGGGACACCCGGCCTGTTTGAACAACAGTGAATCCCTACGAAGTGTCTCTTCCATTTGTGGTCACTCCCACAGAGTTCTGATGAGGAAGAATATTTCAGGTTTCACTTCCCAAACTTTGGTTTCAGAGGTGGAGATGCCACTAAATTTATTTTAAAAGAAGAACTTAACATTAACTGCACAAAAGTAATGCAGTTATTAAACTTAAAAGCATCTTTTTACAGGGGATTTTCTTTGACTTTAAAGAAATGAAAGAAAAGGCAAGGGGTGGTAAAGGACACATGGCGTCCAAGTAAGGAGCTAGACCCAGATTAACGGTTGTTTTTGCCTTTCTTGTAATATAATACAATATAATAATGTAATGTAATATAAACCATCGGCCCCTGCCGGACTTCCCACAGTGTAGGAAGTGTGCAGGTGCAGACGGGATTAAGAGAGCCTCCAGGAAGCAGGAGCCTTGAGTGCCTCATGGTGGGAGTGACAGAGTCCAAAGTGACAACCAGCTCTCACATGCTGCCAAACATTGACTAAATACGAGTCAACGATAGCTACAGGCAACCATTTTTTTTATCCTTCTACCAGATCACCTTAAACATTGACCTACACTCTAGTCATACAGGATAAAGCCCGGTTGCCGACCCCCTGGCCGCTAGGGAAAATGTGTATTTTTCAACCAGCTGGTGAGCTTTAACTGGGTGTTCCTGGAAATGGATTGCAAAGAGGGTGCTGCATCGAAATCCCCCTTGCAATTGCTTTGGTTGCTAGCAGATTGCTGCAGTTGCCTGTAGTTTGTGTGGAAAACACTGATTTTCTGCAAAAGTTCCACCTTACCACCACAACCTTTTACTTTGAAGGCGAACAGTCTCAGTTTCTGGTTTGCATCGTGCTTCATCAAGATTCAGCAAGCAGTTGTCATGTGTTTGCATCTCTTACAAGCAAACCATGGGCTACTGTGGCAATTTGCTCGCAACCACAAGGAGATTTTCGGTGCAGCACCATCTTGTGAACTAGTAACAGCCAACAATCTCCAAATGCTAATTTTTCCCTTGCAGCTTATGAGCGCCAGAGAGTCGCCAGCTGGTCTCTGGGCCTGTGCGATTGAAGCCTTACTCATTGTGGCTCAAACTGAACTAAACACCAAGTGAGTCTGGGCTTTCAGGAAGGGGTAAAAGAACACTGTTGTAAAGGAAAAGGGCGTGCTTGAATTATAACACAAAGGCAAGAAAATAGAGACCTTTGCAGCTAAAATGAATATAAAAAAAAGTCATTGTTGATTAATTGCGTGATTAATAGATTAAGTTTAGGGTTTGTTCAAAGAGATGATATAGTAATATAGTAAATTTATTAATATAGTAAAATCCCTGATTGTTTGTATACTATAGTAGTACACAAACATTTTCAGATCAGGAAAAAAAACTGAACTGGAAAGCAGCAGAGGTGACGAGCATGACTTTTTATAGCAAACTAGTAATTATGGGAATGAACACAGCTGTGTGTGTGTGTGTGTGTGTGTGTGTGTGTCATCAGGTTACAGGGTGTGTAAGTGGACTCCTCTTTGTCCTGACTGATAATTTTAGACAGACGGCCACTGAAACTTTCAACAGGGGGGTCAGATGCTCTGTGCAACCTTTTCCACTGATACACACACACACAGGTTTACACACACAAGCATGCACTCACAGCCCCTGGGATAAAAATAGCACTCTGTGGATGACCGGAAATGAAAGGACGTATGAAGACTGGACATATGCCACATAAAATAGCGAACACTGACTGAGTCCAACTGATGAAGGCAGAACTGGAGGCCTAATTTTTTACATAGTTTTAGTCCTCATTTACTTATATTTTAGGTAACATTGTACTCATAACCAGCTCTGAGGGCACCGCGACACAGTAAAACCAAGTCCATTAGAGGAATGCACGCACGCTCAGATTTCACTGGAACTGCTTATTCAGAAGTGAAACCAAAGGCAGAAAGTGAATACGCAAAAATTTCTCAAGTTTAAATAAATTTGTGTTTCGTTTTGTCTGCTGAAGCCAGACAGAACTTTGTTTGGGGACAATGTTGCGTTTGCTGTTTTCGGAAACTAATTTTGAAAATCTACATAAAAAGGGAAGTGAAATGAAAAATGTTCCATTTTCTGATGAGTCAAGCTTGACCTACTGCACCAAGTAAAAATAGGTTTTCTAATACACTGGAACAGTTCTCCAGGCTTCTTAAAGGACATTAAAAGCTATTCTTTGGATGGTGGCTGCCTTTAGATGGTTCCACACTGCTTCGATAATGTTGAGGTCCGGGCTCTGGGGAGGCCAATCCATGATTGATCCTATGGATTAATGTTCCAATGTATGTTTTTCTATCCAGGTATGCTTTTACTGCACCAGCTGTGTGTTTGGGATCACTTTAGTGCTGAAGAATGAAGTCTTTGCCAATCAGACACTTTCCAGATGATACTGCATAGTGGATCAAAATCTGACAGTACTTTTCTGCACTCTCTGGGAATCACCTTGTTGGTGCAAAAATACTGTTCTCTAGGACCATAACATCCTGCTTTGATAAATGCCGTTGTTACTGGTGAGTATAACAATCAGAGATAATGGCCAAAACCATGAAAATCACATCCTTTTGACAGACACAAACACATTTAACCCCCGCTGCTTATTGCCGAGTGTTGAGCATCGAGGATTACTGTAAACTGATTATAGCTCATCAGATATGAAAGAGTAGGCTGTGTCATTGTGTGTGTGCTGTGTGTGTTGTTCGTGTAGTTCTTACTCATAATGAAATGACCCTGAAATGAAAGTGTGTACCTGAGAGGTTTTTTTTTTTCTGTAGCTAGCAGCCAGACAGACACAAGCAGCAGTATCCAAAAAAAGACCCAGGAACATCAGAGCACTTGATGCACTTATTACAAAAGGAGATAAATGAAAATACACACTTAAACATGCAAACACGCACACGCGCACACACACAGGGGTCACGAGGCACCATTACATTTGAGTGAGTCCTAATCTACTAAAAGCAGACAGGATCACGGGCATTAAAGCTGGCTCCTAAAAATCTAAACAAAAAATAAAAGTGCAGTGTGAAGCTTTTCTGTGCTATATCGAACCCTACACACACACACACACACACACACACACACTTCTATACAAACACCACGCCTGACTGAGTTATTTTAAGCAGATCTGTCCATCAATCTTAAAATAAATCTTGCTTAAAAGCAGTTAAACAGGAACAACAGCCCAACACAGCAAAACCAAAAATGGGAATATCTAATGTAAAAGATAAAGAAAAGAACAATACACGGCACAGCAGAAATATTTTGAGTTACTTCTGACGTACAGTTTTATCACATGGTTTTACAAAACATTTATTTAACACAAAACTCATTTTAAGCTCTTGTGCAGCATTTCTTTCCATGTAATACATCCATATGAATATGAGGGCATAAAATCATGCCCAACATTTCCTGTGCCCGTTTTCTTCGCTGTATGTACAGTACTTGATCAAATATTTCTGATTTCCTGCGGACTCACTCCTGCCTCGGTCACCCCTCTACTGCAGCCATCAAAAAGAGCTTTTAAAAAAAATGAATGAAAATGAGCTCCAGTAAAAACTCCACCCAAAGACAATTTCAAACATAAATGCAGCTACTGTAAGTGGTCGGTGAAGTCCCACAGTGCTGTGCATTTTCCCCATTTTCCCATTTTCCCATTATCTTGGTGTTTTGGCTAAATAAGTTGTGGATCACAATGAGCACACCCTGGACACTTAAAAACTATTTTCTATTCAATATGACCCCAAATCTGTTTACTGAGCCCACAAACTCATCAGGAAAGTGTTTACTGACGTCATGGCCACGGGCTGTTGTCCCCACAGAGATCTCTTTGGAAAAGAATGCAGGTTTAAAGCACTGTCACACCGGCTTCACCAGAAGCTGAAGTGTGCTCATCTCTTTTACGGTCTATGACTTTGCAAGGTATGCTGGCACGTTACAAGTTTCCACATCTTAGAAGAAAAGCTGAATAACTTTCAGTCAATATAGTAGGCAGCATTACTGCTTGCAGCTGTAATGCTGCCTACTCGCCCTCCCTTCTTCCTTCCCTTTGCTCTTCTCCTTAAGTCCAATTTCCCCTTTATCGTCTATCCTCTTTTTTTCTGGAACTAATCACTCTTCTGTTCTCCTCCTCTTCCTCCACCCTCTCTCCTCTTTGTCATTGCACGCATCACCTTCAGTTCTCTCAGACCTCCCCCTCTAATCTTCCTCCATTCTCCTCCCACTGCTTTGCTCCTCCTCTCCCTCACGCTGCTGTCATCCTCTGCCCCCCCCCCTCCCCTTCCTTCTCATCCTTCCCCTTGTCTCATCTCCTTATTTCCAGCCTCCTCCTCCTCCTCTTCCTGTAGAGGTGGGTTGTCGACATTGCCATGACAACGGCACAGCGGGAGCATCGGCAGCTCATCCAGTAATTATATTGGTGGAGAATCTGCTGCGCGTGTGTGCGCGCATGTGTGTGTGTGTGTGTGTTTGTGTGTTTCAGCAACTTTACAGTTAATGCAGTTAATTAGACAGACACCCCATCACCCTATGTGGGATGGCAGTGTGAACGCGGACACAAAGTCATACACATATACCGTCTTCAATACACAGCCTACACGCTGAGGATGATGTAATTCACCAAATGTTTTCTAAATACAGATCCTTTGCATTCACAGAGGGATCAGCAGTTACTACAGCAGGAACTGTTTATGTAGTTTTTCACTATTCCAGCGATTAAAGTGGGAAGAAGATAGGATTCTCGTGGTGGGTGGTATGGATGATCTACAAGACTACACTAGTTAATTTTCTCCATAGCTGCAGTCATTTAAACGGTTTCTGGAAATCACTGTGTAGCCACAGAGCTGAGTCGTGCCTGCGCAACACTGCTCACGATCAAAGCTAAAGTGAGAACAAAAGTAATAGGCACACACAAAAAAAAAAAAAAAAAAAAGGCAGCTGCAAGTGGGAGGAATCGGGCTTAACATCTTCGGACTCTAGAAGATGTTGTGATTACGTGGGAGAAGCTGGTTAACAAAAGAGACAACTGCACCAGTGTGGGTTTACTCTGAAGTCAGTCTCTTTGCACAGACTGTGTGTAATTGGACAGAAATCCAAATGTAAAGGTTCGCTTTTACTCACAAAACACTAATTTTTAGATTTTTGTGGGAAAAAATAAAATATGCTTAATTTATTTAACCGAACGTGCCAATCCTGAATGTTAGTCATACGGCTTTTGCGCAGTGTTGCTCTGTATGGAGTTACCTCGTGAAAGGCCACAAGCTGAAAATGTCACATCGGTGTGTAGATCAGATGTGCATATTCAGTAAGACAGGGATGAGGAGGAGGATGTTTAACACTGGTTTTAAGTTTGTGTGTAGATGAACCCAAAGGAGCTTTGTAATGGGCACTGGCACAATGTTACTAAGCACCTTGAATATGGATTAATTTGGAGAAAGACCTAAATTTAAACATGCTTTATATCTATTGCTGAATTTTAAACCATCATACAGAACATGGTAAAGGAGATATGAATGTTCTTTTTGAGAGGTGCTAGTGTTTTCTGTTGTGGGTATTTGTACACTGTATATCATGTTGTAGGAGCTTGTATTTTATGTTGTATTTGTTGCATTTCTGAAAGGCTTTGAGTTTGTACGGCTGTTGCCTCAGCCAGGTCTTCCTCGTATCTGGGACTTTTTGGTTAAATTAGAAGGTATTAATAAGAGGAGTTACAGTCCACCGTGGGTTGAAATGACCTCAGAGCACTTCTCTGTAGTGCAGCAGACAAAAGGACTGTAACACAAAGAGGGACTTCCAAACTAAAATGACTCACATCAGAACTGATTTGTCTGACTTAGACCTCGATCATCTCCTATTAACTTTAGAATATTACTTTGATTGAATCCACAATATAAAAGTTTGAGTAATGATAACAATAGTAATGATAGTAATAGGTTATTTTATGAACTAATATAAAAGTATAAAGATTTTGCCCCAATCTGGTAAATACACCCACCGACGCTTATATATAATCACAATTACAACAGTAGCCTGCTCAGTGTACATTTCATCTTGTACTTTGGTTAAAATAAAAATAAAAATGATGTTGTTGCAGCAGTAGTGCTCACACAACAGGTATGAATATGGTGTTCCCAAAAAGAAGCTGCCAATGTATGTTCCTGAATACCAACCAAGAAATTTACTTTTAACAACATGCCCACATTTATGTGTAAGATCTACATTTAAAACACGAACCCCGGAAAAGTACAATTTAGCCATTTCTGCCACATCTGAATAACCAATTAATCCCACTAAAGAATGAAACATCACTGAAAAACATTTTCTTAAAAACATTTACAGCACTTTGTGATAGTGTTAATAAGCCAGTTAATGTGTTAATAAGCTTTACAGCATGTTATCATGCACTTATAGTTGAATTGGCATTACACTCCTATTTTAGTGGTTTGTATCAGTCGTCACAAAAAACAGTAAACTTGTTACAAACTGTTACAGTGCTGTTAAAATGAAAAGCCGTAAACTGACACATTGTTTCTAATCATTGGTCAGATGTAGTTACACGCAGAATTTCTAACATCTCAGCAGTTCCACTCACCTATAGCCAAAAATCCGGTGAAACCAGCGCACTTTTTTCGCCCTCCTCCTTCCTGCCTGTCCGTGGGTTTCAATATTTATCATTATTATGCTGAAAGGTTTTCTCACTTAGTCTGTAGCTAATGTTTTCCAAGATAAAAGAGAAAAACATCCGAGTGCAGACTGAATCACCCAGACGTTGTTTCCTTACACACTCACAGCACGGCTCTGGCAATTATGCCAATCAACGTGACGGGCAAGAGAGACCTGACACCAGACATCTGAGCTCTGTACTATGTAACAATGAGTGTGTGTGTGTGTGTGTGTGTGTGTGTGTGTGTGTGTGTGTGTGTGTGTGTGTGTGTGTGTGTGTGTGAGTGTGTGTGAGTGTGAGAGAGAGAGAGGATGTGTATGCTTTTGATTGAGTTAGCATTCAATTCTGATTTAGCTTGATATTAACCATAGATACAGACAGTGAAAGCAGGGGAGACATTGAGTTCATGTAGCAAATTAATGTAGTGAAGTAAACTTTCTTACAAAGACAACAGCGAGAGTGAGAGCAGTGGTGTCCAATGAACTATGACACTGGATCCACTACACTTCTCGTAAGTCCTCTAGTCTCCTGTAGCTCTGCCTCTTTTTGCCAGATTAGTACATTTTCAAGCATACATCAGGATAACCAGCATCAGGGTGTCTTAAAACAGTAATTCAAAGCAAAGAAATGTCATGCCTGCCTGAGGTCTCTTCCTGTTAAAATGGAGTTTTTACTTCCCACTGTCACCAAATACTTGCTCATGAGGTTCAGGATACTTTTTTTTTTTTTTTTACAGCTGTAGGTAGATTCGGTCTGCAGTAAGTGAGTCATCCATCCTCACATGCACATTTTCAAAAACAAACACAGACACCAGACAAGCTTAAAACAGAGATAAATAAAGAATTCACACAGCACTATGTAGGACAGCAAAACTATGATTTGTTTATCTGAAACCGAAACTCAGCTGCATATGGTGCGAGCCACCAAGTTAAAAAGAGAAAAATAAATAAAAATCTAATTGAACCGGCAAACCGCTGCACGATGACCCTGAAGAAGGACCAAAAAAAGCCAAAGCACAAAGGTAAAACAAAGTCTTATATATATATATATATATATATATATATATATATATATATATATATACACATACACACACACACACACACACACTACTGTACATCCTCAGTCTTCTTCAGACTGTATTCTCCTCTCTGAGCACCTTGGAGGTAGGAAGGATCGGCTCTGCTTAACATTTTACCAGAACAGCTAGCTTTAAGCTCAGACTGTTTGGGGAGAAGCTGCAGAAAAAAAGGATACAACAAACTGGTAATTAATTTGAGTCCTAAGCGTTCAACATTTCACCTTTTTACAGTGTTTCACTAAACAACAACAGCCCAGCTACGCATGCATGACTGACTCAATTCATCTTAGCAGGTCTGTTGTGAAACTGTGTCTCTCCCAGTCTACAAGAGAACACAGAAGAAGAGGGAGACCTTACATTTTCAACCAGAAAGTCTGCAGATCAACTGAGGCTGCAAGAAATTAGTCCCTGAACGTCTGTTACTGGAACCAAAGAGAGCCACAATGAACCAGACAGCTTGTCAAAACATGCCTGTACAGGCACTGGATTATTTATGATATGATAATATCATAAATAACAAAAGTTTTATTTTTGCCTAAATCATCACATATTCAACATTTGGTTCAGTGTTTTGTCTTTTATGAAAAAAAAAAGTCTCAGGTCATTATTTTAAGAGGCCATATTTTTAACATGTCAGTTTTTCACTTTTAAATATCGCAGTACATAGCAGCAGCATAAATATTTATTCCAAATAATTCTTAATATTTCAAAATAATCAATATCATATCATTGATAAACACTGTAACAAAGTCAACACACAATTTTGTTAAATAAAAAAGGGTCTCTAACCACTCTTCTCTCTCCTTTCCCTCCTTAATGCCTTTACAGGTGAATCTTCTCTATTTTTGGAACATTACATAAGCGATAACCTGGCAAGGGCAACTTAAGAAACACATGCAGACACAAATACATGAGCTCATGCTTAAATATGCGCGAGCATGCACACACACACACACACACACACAAAATCACTCTCATAAGGAGAGGAGGGTTGAGCTGAATGTTCATGCAGCTCAGAGTTAGACTGATGTGGGGATTTAAAGGCCAAGAGGACCAACAGGCTTTATTTTCACACAGAGAGAGTTTAACTCTTGAGAGTGCAGGGTTTTAAAAAAAAAAAAAAGTTCAAACTATGCTCCTTTAAGTGTTTCTCTATAAGACCAATAATAAAAAAAATAAGAGTAATGAAGATAAAATTAATACGTTATCCAATAATAAATCACATGTCATCCAAACTTAAATGACAGAAACAACAGGCTACACTGAAAGGCTGATTCCCACTGGGCCTGTAGGAGGCTTCGAGTTACCACATCACACTTCTGTAAGCTTCACATTGCATCACCGCTGGCTTTCTGAACCACCTGTGAGGTTTAAAATCACGCTCTTAAAGTGAGCACGAACGGACCCCCCCCAATCAGATTCATGGTTAAACCCACACACTCCTCAGCGACTGCAAAAATAAAGTCCCATTATTTGACTTAACAGCTGTATTCCTAATTATTTAACACAATTTTTCATCGGCTAAGGTATTTATTAAAATTTTTGTTTTACAGTGGGTTTCACTGAGCCACCCATCTCACAAGCAGGGATGAAAACAATCCATTATTTGGATCAGGTATGGGTCGGATCCTGACTCAGAAAGCTTGATCGGGCATTCGTGACAACAAGCAGATCTATTTAATTAAAGCCTATGCATCAGCTGCCTACAGGAGAGATAAAATAGTATTGGAGGAATCTAACTGCTTCATGCTTGCCACACCAACAGCTTTTCTTTGTAGCTGCAAACATACAAACTCTGACAAGTGAAAAGCTGGGGAAAAAAATGATTTCCCTGTCGGGTTCTTTCTCTCACACATTCCCACCGTGTTCACTGTAACACCAGTTGGTAAGGTTTCATTGGATTTTTATAACGTAATGGTGTTGTCAACTTGATTAATATTAAGTTTTTAAAAGGGGTTTTATTCAATTTTAAACACAATATAGCCGTAAATCAGCACGTCTCATACGTTTACAAAATAATCAAGCTGTATTACCAAAACAAAATGAGGATGCTCCTCACTTTAACAAATGGCAGGCTAATCCAAAAGAAATATTAAACTGCAGTGTGTGTGTGTGAATAATGAGAAGACAGAGAAAATAAAAATATCTGCATTTGTCCTACTCAGAACTGCAGCTTCATAAAACAAAAAATAAAAAAGAGCAGAGAGAAAGAATCAATCACTACTCCTTCAACTTATTTCCAAATTCTTGATATAGCTGATGAAAGGTGTCCATATGTTCTCAAAGGTCTGCTGCTTAAGCCTTTAAAGATGCAGGTTGTAAGGTTATTTTAATGCTAATGCTAGCAACAGTCATTTTATCCACTGATTGTTGCTCAGTCTGTGCCCTGACTTCTATAACAATGCACGCGCTTTTGTTTTTGGAGAGGGGGGGGTTGCAATAGTCCCATCAGGAAAACATTTTTCCTCCAATGTGATCTTATCTTTTTCAGTGAAAAATTTTAATTTCCTTCCACTGCCACATACAACAAATAATGTTCCTTTAGATTCTGTGCACTTTACAGTTATCTGGTACATTCTTATTATATTTATTCGATTCCATCTGTGTCACATAACCACATTAACCATATGTTAATCAGAGATGTGTGTTAATAAATTTAGAGTGAGCTCTAGCACAAGTCTTTTTCCAATCAGTTTCTGATATATCACTTTCAAAATTTTCCTTCAAGGTTTTCATCTGGTCCTGTAATTTTTATGATGAGTAAAGTATCAGCATGTGATAAACCCTAGAGAAGGTTTGGAAAGACAGACTTTGACCCATTTACTCTATATTGCCAAAAGTATTCGCTTGTCTGCCTATGCATGCATATGATCTTGAGTGACATCCCATTCTTAATTTATAAGCTCCATACCCTTTGCAACTATAACAACTTCAACTCTTCTGGAAAGGCTTTCCACAAAGTTTAGGAGTGTTCATGGGAATTTTTGACCATTCTTCCAGAAGCACATTTGTGAGGTCAGACACTGATATTGAACGAAAAGGCCTGGCTCACAGTCTCCGCTCTAATTCATCCCGAAGATGTTCTATCAGGTTGAGGTCGGGACTCTGTGCACGTCAGTCAAGTTCTACCACACCAAACTCACTCATCCATGTCTTTATGGAGCTGCTTTGTGCACTGGTGTGCTGTCATGTTGGAACAGGAAGGGGCCATCCCCAAACTGTTCCCACAAAGTTGGCAGAATGAAACTGTCCCAAATGTCTTGGTATGCTGAAACATTAAGAGTTCCTTTCACTGGAACTAAGGGGCCGAGACCAACTCCTGAAAAATACCCCCACACCATAACCCCCCTCCACCAAATTTTACACTTGGCACAATGCAGTCAGACAGGTACTGTTCCCCTGGCAACCACCAAACCCAGACTCATCCATCACATTACCAGACGGAGAAACACGATTCATCCTTCCAGAGAACACGTCTCCACTGCTCTAGAGTCCAGTGGCGGCGTGCTTTACACCACTGTATCCAACGCTTTGCACTGAGCTTGGTGATGTAAGGCTTGGATGCAGCTGCCATGGAAACCCATTTCATGAAGCTCTCTACACACTGTTCTTGAGCTGACCTGAAGGCCACATGAAGTTTGGAGGTCTGTAGTGATTGACTCTGCAGAAAGTTGGCCACCGCTTCGCACTACACGCCTCAGCATCCACTGACCCCACTCTGTGAGTTTACATGGCCTACCACTTCATGGCTGGGTTGCTGTCTTTCCGAATCGTTTCCACTTTGTTATAATCTCACTAACAGCTGACTGTGGAATATTTAGCAGAGAGGAAATTTCATGACTGGACTCGTTGCACAGGTATCATCCTATCACGGTACCACGCTGAAATTCACTGAGCTCCTGAGAGCGACCCATTCTGTCACTGCCAAGGTGCTGATTTGTACACCTGTGGACATGGAAGTGATTGGAACACCTGAACTCAATGATTTGGATGAGTGAGGGAATATTTTTGGCAGTATAGTGCAGATGGAGTGATGCATATACAATTCTTCACATTGAAGCTCAAAGCATCCAACAGTGAAATAAGAAAAAGTAGCACCATGTGTGGCATAGCGACACTGTAAACTGACATCAGTGAAGCAAACACTGATCATGTCTTTTCACAACCTGTCAAACTGCCAACATCTACAGTAACTTCATCACTTTTACTGTTGTCACTTGGTTTTCATTGTAAACCCCCCCCCCAAAGAGGTGAAACTCATCACAAACTGGCACACGATGATCTGTCAGCTGCAGCTCGAACATGCATCACATTACAGGCTTAATATGCACGCAGATCCACAAGGCTGTAAAAACATAATTTACACAGAGCTCAAACACTGACAGTTAAGGACATCTCAATCCTACCAGCCTGCCCTTCATTCACTATCTAACAAATGCCTGCTCTATTCTGCTGTCGCTCCACTGCTGTTTCTTTATCTCTCTCCTTTCAATCTCATCCCAATTTTCTTCCCATTATTCTCTCCTTCACTCTCTGCCTCTATGTGGGTCACTGTGAAAAGCTCGTACATTGCCGCTGGTGACACAGCATGCCCAGAGTGTGCACAAGCATGTGTGCATGTATGTGGTGTGTGGGAGAGGCGCACAAGAGACGGGGGGTGTGCGTGTCGCTGTGCAGGCCTCAGGTAAAGACGTGTGACAGATAAAGGTTGATCGCCGCATGCAAGCGTGCCCAACACACGATTGCAGTCAAGGCTTCGGTGTCAGAGAGGAAACACACAAAACCTTCGCACTGTTATACTTGTTTATGCAATTAGCACTTAAATAATGCAACAGTATATCCAACCTTCAGGGGTGAAAAATGAACAAGTTTGAGCCACTTCAGGCTCAAATTCCCCACAGACTCAAAAGGTAAAATGCACAACTTCAGACCATCAAAAAAGCATGTTTATATCCCAATAGAAAAAAACAATTTGGAGCTCTACAGATAGTTTCCCCCTTCATAATAACTCTGTAGAGGGTGAATTTAGGGGCAATAGCAATAGCTGAAGGGTATTCACATCCACTAGGCTTCGTGTCGACAAACTGGAGTCATTAAACTGGGCCTCTTCTGAAAGCTTGTGCTGTTAGTGCCTTCTGAAAGGACTTCTATATGGTCCAAGAAGTTTATCCTTTAGTTTTGGAGAGTTATATTTATGTTTTTTCACTCCCTTTCTTTGCATTAACCCTTTAATAGCCAGCTGTCGAGGACGGGATGCCCCAAACCTCCTTTAACGCCCATCTTATTGTTGCCAACATAATTGGGCAAGCGCACTTTGCAGTACCGTAATTACATGACACTTTGTCCCCTTGAAGAAACCCAAATGCTTCCTGAAAGCTGATAAGTTTCGCTCCACAGCCAACGCAGGGTTATTACAGTAATTTCATTCATGCTGTTGCTGGGAGCCCGTGAATGGCAGCACTTTTGAAGTTCCACAGGTCCATCGATAAAGGGTTAATTAGGTGATGTGGGATAGCACTAGATGCAGAGACCAAAAGCTGTTTTTTCATGGCAGACTATAAACATGTATATTTCTACTGTATAGTTGGGCATTTTAACATTGTAACATATGGGGACTAACTCACTTTTGGAGTCAGCCTCAAGTGGCAACGCTTTGGAGGAAGTGCAGTATCTGGCACTTTCACACTGGCTCTTTCATGGTTTTGTTTTTCTTATCGACAACTGCGATATTAACCAGTCACAGGAAGAATTATGGACACAGGAAGAACCATTGCTGAACATTTGTACTTTTCCAACAAAAAAAAAAAGTTTAGTTTATTGTTTTTTTTTTTGCTCTCTGTGCTACAGTAAAAACATGCATTAAAAATGAGATGCAAAGTGAAAATGTGAACTTTGTTTAAAAACTGACAGGCATCAGTGGACTTTACGGGCTTTCCAGGTATCCATCTAATTTTTTTTACCCACCACTCAGCTGCTCGCCTCAAAGCTGAGAAAAGTTCAACTCCGATCCCCGACTGACGTTCCTACAAGTCACTGAATTTCACTGATATTCCATGATTGCTGGCCGCTATATCTCCTCTTGTCTCTTCCTGTGTGGAAGGATGTTAGAATTTCTCAGATTTCAGAAAATAAGGCTAAAAAACTACTCGTCAGTCCTAATGCAATGCTAACACGGCTCTATTATTTACCTCAAACATGTATGGCATTTCTGAACTACAATTTCCCATAACTTAATAGCTGACATACTGAAAATATGCTGGTGTTACTCTAAGTTAATATTAGCTGATCCATCACCCTGGCAGGTTTATAGGTCTAGCTCTAATAATGTAACGTACACTCCACACATTGTGTGTAGACACTGAGGCTGAAGCTGCCATTTCATCTTTGCTTATGTGCTGCTTTTGGTGTGCGCAGACATGATGAAAGGCTGATTTCAGACCAACAACCCTGCATCAAAAAAAAAAAAAAAAAAAAAAAGCCTCCCCATTAATTTCACTGCTGCCTTGGCACAACGGGGCGGGGGGTGGTGGTTGGTGGGTATGCTGGAATAGAGGGATCAAGCAAAAAGAAAAACTCGGGGTCATCCAATTAAAAAGTCAGTGCAGAATATAAACTGTAATTAAATACATGTAAGGGCATGTTCCTGGTAGATTACTGTTTACTCTGCAATCATCGAGGTGGCTGATAAATTATTGCTGCATTAAGAGAGATTCAAAAATCCTCAGTATCACTGCAGCGTTTTGCCATCAAATAAGCCAGTTAGGGATGCACCAATCTCATATATGCATCAGATAGCAGCGCAGTAGTGACTCAAAAAGCCAGACCGTGTATCCTGCCAGCATTCAACAACAATTCTATATTGTTCTGTGTTACTCAGCCATGCATCAGCAGCAGTGCACAGGTTATTAGAGTGAGCGATAACGTAACAGAGAAGTAGGCTAAAACAAGGGGTCAGCAGTTTGGAGGTATTTCACGCTTCCTACACCAGCATGTTTGGTTGTTTGTTGCAGCAGAACGTGACTTAACCAAAAACTGCACCCAAGTAAGAACACACCTCTGTAAAGCTCAGTCAACGAAGCTTTCCATGTCAGCTTCTCTCCCTCTGCCTCTCTTTCATTTTATGTTAGGAAGATTTTTTCTGCACTTGTGGTAGCATTACCAGTATTTTCAATTGATGTTATGAGGAGATGCACACAGTAAAACTCAGAACAGGGAAAGGAGAAACTAGAATGTCCATAATTGTATAGTAAAGAGCTGACACACTGATCTGAAATTAAACAAGTGTAAATAAATTAGGTTAATAACAAATGCCTTTTTTTATAGATTTTGTTTTAGTTATGTCGGTCCCATTGTTATGCTTTATGCCGTGCAGGTAATAAGAATGATTCCCTGTGAGGAATCCAGTAAACCTGCGCCTGACAACAGCAAATTGCTCCGTCTGTGTTGGGAAGAGAGAGGCTGCCCCAAGCAAGGAAGTTCAAATATGTCAGGATCTTCTCCTAGAAAGGTGGAGCCTGTGGTGGACCGACAAATTGGTGCAGCATTAGCGGTAATGCACATGTTACTGACTGCTGAGTTGAAGAGAGAGCTGAGCCAGAAAGTGAAGCTTTCGATTTACTGGTCAACCTATGATTCAACTCTCACCAATGGTCATGAACTGTGCCGAGGGTGGCTGGGCTCAGCTTTAGAGACAGGGTGAGCATCCAGCTCCAGTAGAGCTCCAGGAGCCACTTGAGGTGGTTCAGGCATCTGAACAGGATGCCATCTGGACACTTTTCTTTGGAGATTTACCGGGTACGCCCAACTGGTAGGAGACCCTAGGGGTAGACCCAGAACCTGCTGGAGAAATTATATCTCTTATCTGTACTGGGAATTCCTTGGAATCCCCCAGGAGGAAGAGGGAAGTGGAAAGTGTTGCTGGGGAGAAGGATGTCTGGAATACCCTCTTTAGCCTGCTGCCACCCCAACCTGACTTAGAATAAATGGAGGATAATGGATTGTTACTCTGATACCGAAACTCCATATCAGCAGATACTCAAAGCCAAGGTACTGGTATCAGTTTTAGAACTGAAAAAGTTTTATCAGTGTCTCTCCAAAGCCCACAACCCAATCTTGAATTATTTTTAATCTCCTCAACCCAAAGTGACTGGATAAGCGGAAGAGAACAGTTGGATGGATGGATAAAATTAGAAAATCCAAGCAGCAAGCTATGTAAAATCTACAACAATATGCGGCTTCTTATTTCAGTCTCAGTCTGACCCTTTGCATGCAAAAACATACACACAGACACACAGGAATGTGTCTGCACACATAGACCAGCTGACAATAGCAGGAAGAAATCAACACATAAGAGACACACATACACTCACAGACAGATTAACACTATAATATACGCTTGCGGGGTTATTTACTTGCAAATGACAAAACAATTTCTTATCTGTACACACTCCACAATAATCACACACAAGCATTTCCTACGCTCTCCGTGCTTTAGACGCATCCGTGTGTGTGTTCCTGTATGTGTGTGTGTGTGTGTGTGGGGGGGGGGGGGGGTGAAGTGTGTGGTTGTCATAGAAACCCCACTCAGACTTCCTTCCCAGTTTTATCTGAGCGTGCAGCATTCCTCTCTGTGTCTGTCTGTCTTCCTCTCCGTCTGTCCGTCTGTCTCTACGGTGCTTTACCTCACTCCCTGCAAATCCCTTTCAACAGCCGGCAGCAGCTGGGAGACACTAAAGGCAAATGTAGCTGCAGATAACTTGCTTGGATGTGTAGTTGCCAAGCAGTGGAAGAAAAGCACCCACCAGACAGTCGCTTCGCCCAGCTGTCACGCCGCCACGCTGATGATCCACCAAATGACACGCGCGATGCACCTGTGGACCGTGAATGCCATGAACCGGCACTGTCGGCACACTTATTCCAGGGTCGGATTACGTAACACTTCTGTTTAGATGGCCACTCTGTCAGATTCAGCTGTCACGGTCTTTCTGTGACTGGAATAACAAACATGAGAATGGGAACATTCACGATCAGGATCATGACAGAGCATGCCACAGACCTGTGAAACCAGAGAGGATAAATTCTGACGTGCAGTTTTTCCTGTCAGGGCCTCCCGAGGCGTCCTAGATTCAGAATTGGCTCATTTATGCAATGAGACACCAGGGTTTTCCCTCCTTTTGTACTACAGCTATATTCCACAGCAGATATATTTGCACAGCATGTCACAACAGGAAAATAACAGGTGTAACTGATAACACTGAAAATAACTGAATTCTATAGACCCATTTAGAGTGGGCGTCACAATTATGTTCCTGAAGTTGCCACGCACATTTTAGAGGCAGAAAAACAGGAAACAAGTGAAAGAAAACTCGTGTTTGTCCTTTGGGCATCAGAACTGAAATGTAAAACACAAGGCTGTCACTTATGTGAAGCAAAAAAAAGGTTGCAAGCGGTTAAAAGGACAGACTGAGTAAATAGTTCAGAATTGGAGTGGCTTTCATCCAGAAAGAAATCTTTAAACACACATCAGAGCAAAGTTGTGATGTTAATAAAGAAAATTAGCAACAGCAGCAACTGCAGTATGCTTTTTTCCATTAAGGTTGCTAACGGTGTCTACCATAATGTGCTAGCTGAAGTATCTCATAAACAATTGATCTGCAACATTTCTCAGTGTTAATGTAGCATTTAGTGAACAATCAGGGCATATTTGGGTTGTGCTGATGGACGGATGTCGGAGAATGACTGGTAATGTGATCAGTGATCGCTTGGTTGGATTATGGATATAACCAATGCGATGCACAATAAATTGAATCTGCCTTACTATAGCTTCATGCCACATCTGCACAGAAACAACTGCAGCACAGACACGGCCATACACGAGCGTGCACAAACAAGTTCATGCCCCGATTTCTGCACTCGGTCAAAGGTAGGTGTGTGTGTGTGTGTGTGTGTGTGTGTGTGTGTGTGTGTGTGTGTAGGGGTGTGTAGGGTTGTGCGAGTGAGAGAAGCAACAACACTGATCCATCATGATCTTAAAATTATAGAAAACAGGAGGATATTTCTGACTGTTGGTTTGATTTTTAAATAAGAGTATAATGTGAATGAGCACTTGAAGAGATGCTTGTTTACCTTTTGTATTTAACTTTTCCCCCATGAGGCTGAAGTTGTTTTGGTGAAACCTGCTCTGTGGGGAGGCATTTTAAACATATAAAAACAGACTGAAAGTCATTAGTAGAACCAAAAGTATGAGGTAAATAAGTGAGCAAACATTAGGACTTACTAATATTTTACCTGTCCAGCTAACATCCATACTATGGAATAGACCACCCAGCCCAAGGGCATGTGGTGACATTATTTATGTGATATGACATTTACTTTACTAAAAAAAAAAAAAAAAAACTTAGCTAGGCCTTTGGATTACATATTAGCCATGTTTACATGTGGAAAATTTCTCCTGTCTGATTAAAATTCAGATTAGAACTTCACTGTTTACATGGACCCAAAATAAGGTGATCAGATCAGGACGTGTGTTTACATGCATCAAGCCTCTGATGAGAATAAATCATTTTGACATGCGCAGAATTGTCTAACCTTCCAGAAACAGAAAAAGTAGTTGTGATTTTATCGTCACCTTGCTGCATGCCACAGATCTCAGTTTCTCCTCTCCCTCTCTGTCATTTAGTGTCATTTTTCTCTAAACTGAGTTCTTGTTGTGTTGACGTCGCAGACGTGTGTAGTAAAGATAATTCCCCCCTCCCAACATTGGAAGAAGTGTTTACATGCAAACCAATCCCATTAACAATTGGTATAACCCACCTTTCTCGATCCGATGGCAGAGTAGACCTTACAGGGGAGGCATCCAAGAATCCACAAAGCCCTGACTTTTAGACATTCATTGTTCATTTATTCAAGACAGAGTCAGGGTTTGCAAGCTTTTCTTTTTTTAAAAAAAATACCACAGCCCACATTTTGTACCGATTTATGTACTTTCCCTTTGGCTAAAGGCAGTACATTGATTAGTTACACACACACACACACACACAAAACAAACTCTATTGCTCTATGTTTTCGTGTTTTTCTTAAGTTGTACAAAAATATGCCGCTGCAGAACTGTCACTTTCCGCCATAAAACAACATCACTGTTTACAAGCTCAACAAAGAGCCATTTTGTTGAGACGGTGTCGGGGTCAAAGTGCTGTTCAAGCTGGCTCACTGTTGGAAGCAAAACATTACAGAAAATGTGCTTCTGCTGCAATTTTCCTGCTGTGACAAATCACAGGCCTGATGGGTACAACAGGTGTCCAACCAGTGATTATCAAATTTCAGAGTGATGCACCTGCAGTGCAGAGCTTGTTAGGGACGTGCTGATTTCTGTCCTTTAACACTGAGTATACTCTAATTCCTTATCTAACCCAATAATTATATTTATCTGAATGCTGGCTCAGTCACTATGTGCACAGCACAATTGGTTTTAAACAGGCCACCTGACCTGTATACTGAAGGTCTTGGTTCTGCTTAATAAGGGCAGAACTTATGATGATGACGACTCCCTTTTATTTAACATCTCCTGTCTGTTGGCAGAGCGACCATCTAATAAACCAAGCTCTTTGAGTACTGACACTTTAGCCTCACAAGACACAAGTCTACTGTACTAATTTATTAATTAATTTTTTGTTAATTAGCAACAGATGATGACCAGAAACTAAAAAAAAGGCAGCAGGTAGGGCCATCTAATGACAGGTTGCTGCATCTCAATGTACAGTGTGCTGAATGTTGCTATTGAGAAAGTTGGTTTAGTGAGATTCACACACCCACAAATGGAAAACGTAGCTGTCATAATGGAGAGCAACCGTCATGTCGATCTGTTACGATACAAACAAACTGCCCCAGAATGAATCAGTTCAGGACTTTAGTGGTTTTCATTTAAGCAAGCTTATTATGGGACTTTTGGGTAAAATTTGAGTTATATTGAAAGAAAAACTCAATAGGGTCTTTGTTTTAAAGTTCCATGAATGTATTTTAGAAACTATTGAGCAATTTATCATAAACACATGGCTGAGCTCCCAAACCTGTATGCTCAGCGGTGATGCTACTCTGCTACATGTGCTGCATGCAGTACAGAGTGTAATGTAAACAGAGTTGGAGCCGCTCTGCTGGATGAACGCTGTAATGACATGTACAAATCATCCCAAAGCAACTTTTCATCATTATGTGTTTGATCATTTTAAAAAAAGTAAAAAGTGATAGGCCAAAATCAACAGATAACACTGGCCAAACACACACACACACACACACACACACACGTGTGCTATCCAGTTACTGTGAAATGTTGTGCACTTTATCCAGTTGCTTCCCTGTGTTTGGGAAATTGGGCAAATATACATTTTGATGAACAGTTTGACAGACATAACATAGTACCGTCATGGTGTGCAATGTGTCCTCAAAAACTGATTGGAAACCTGACAAGTGAAAGACTAAAGAAGAAGCATTGGGCCTAAAAAAAAAAACAAAACAAAAAAAACCATTATCTACAGCAGATGAACAGTATCCGAATGTCACGTCTTTAAGAAACAGGGAAAAACATTCCAGCAGAGACCTGACAGGACATCCGACACTTCAGCTGATCCATCTACTGTTCACTGAAGCCTCATCAGAAAAGGTCTCAGTGGAACGGTGGCTGTGAAGAAGCCAATCTTAAGGAAGGGATACCAAAGAGAAAAGTGCTCAAGAACTGGACTGAAAATCAGTGGCAGAGTGTCTGATGGAGCGATGAACTCAGATTTGAAATTTCTGGCCATCAGTATGTGCGGAGGAAGTCAGGAGAAAGGTACGGCAGTGAGCGTCTGCAGCCATCTTTAAAACACAGTGGAGGCTCCGTCATGGTTTGGTGCAGCATGTCAGCCAGTGGTGTTGGAGATCTTGTTGATGGAATTATGAACACAGAAAAGTGCTATCAGATTTTGATCCACCATGCAACACCATCTGGAAAGTGTCCGATTAGCTACAGCTTCATTTTATAGCACAACAATGATCCACACTGCCAATGCAGTAAAAACATACCTGGACAGGAAAGCACACAATGGAACACTATAATCCATGAATTGGCCTCCCCAGAGCCCAGACCTCAACATTAATGAAGCAGTGTGGGATCATCTAAAGGGAGCCAGCATTCTTCAAGAAGACCTGGAGAACTATTCCTGAAGACTACTTAAAGAATTCACAAGAACGCCTCAGAGAGTTCAGGCTGAGCTGAAGAATAAAGGCAGTCATACCAAATATGTCAAACTTGTTGGAATAGTACAAACTGTGTTTTTGCCTTATAAACTGCATTTCCATGAATGTGTGCATGTTTCACTAAATCACTGCACATATTTCCCATTTCTTAGCAAAATATAAAGAACTTTTGCACAGAGCTGCACGTCTGTCACACTTCTATGTCTCCACACGAGCTGCTCTTGAATTTGACTCTAACTAGGCTGGGGTATTTTTATTCATTTGAATATCTATTATATATTTAATTACAGTCTACTTTCTCTTCTTCGTGTGTCTCTGACAGGGAGTGGGTGTGTGAGAGCAGCTGCAGTTGGGTACACCATCAGCTCCCTATTAGATCACTGTCTTCACATGCGCACACTAAAGCACACACACAAAGTTAACAAGCAGGCACTCCTGGCCAACAATGCTGTTCTGTAACAGCCACAGCAATGTGGTGACCAAAACATGTCCTCATAAACACACACACACACAGCAGAGATACAGACACACACACAGATAATGAGGTGTGTAACAGAAATGCTGTGAAAAAAAAAATACATGCAAAGCAAACAGAAGATGCAGGGAGTGACTATGGAGGATCTACTAAGTCTTAACTAATCACGTTAATCAAGTCTTAAACTCTGCATTTATGTGACTGCAAACTGAATATCTTTTGGTTTGGACCACTGGTGAACTTTTTATGGTTATCTTTCAGTTCAAGCCCCTGACAGATGAGCAGAATACAAAGGAGACCACTTGGGCAGAGAAGATGACGATAGCTGAATATTGTTTAATTATTTATTACAATAAATCATCATAAAAATGCAATGATTGAAGCTGGAGTCATGTTAAACACTGACATCATATTTTTGTTGTGTGTTTTGTCTGTCTGTGTGTGTGTCCGGTTATAAGGCTGGATACAGGAAGCCTGACTCTTTTCCCTCTGACCTTCCTCCCTCTATTTATAAGCATTGCCTCTCTCTCCCTCTCTCACAATAACCCTCTCAATTTTGTGCGCTCCTACTCTCTGAGTTCAATCTTTTGAGTTTGTACTGAATTCAAATATTCTACAAAACTTGTACTTTTTTCCCCAGTCTGCACTTTTAAAGCTTTCACCAACACTGATCATACTGAGACACAGGAAAGCTGATTAAATTTCACTGCCAAGCTAAAGACCTCAGTTACAAAGACTGAATAATTGTTGTTGTTTTGTCCTCTGGTGTTTCTGAGCTTCTGCATCACCAAACACACGAGACCACTCTGCTGCTGAGTTACATTACAACACTGCGAGGTTCTTTCTTATGGTCTGAGAAACAGCCTGAATTCAGATCAGTGTTAATCTGCTTCCCTGGCACATCAGGGAAATAAAAACATTACAAAAAGGTTTCCAATGACTTCAAGACAGAACACGTGATGTTCAGTGGCAAAGGTGAAGGTCTGATTACGCATACTTTCCCTTCACCTCACCCTTACACTGGCCTACATTATTTCTCCGCTGGGGGTGAGAGTGAGAGGAGGACAAGCCAGATTAGAGAGGAATAGAGGAGAAAGTGAGTGTGAAGTGGAGAGAGGCTGGAGATGAGAGACAAGACAAGAGGACGCATGGAGAGAGAAGTGAAAGGGATGAAGTGTGCAAGGAGAGAGAGGGAGTGAAGGAGAGAGCATCTGTGGGCGGTCTTGGCTTTGCCCAAAGGCCTTGGCTTCTCTCGTCCTCCTCCTCCTCCTCATGATCAAAATCTCTCCTTCACACATCAACTCTCTCTGCTTCCCCTCCATAACCTCATCTACCTCTCAGCACGCGTCTTTACCCCATCCTCCCACTATTCGTTTTTCTCCTCCCATTTCTTTTTAAATAACTTGCTCTTTTTGATTTGAATGCAGCTCAAATTCAATCTTTTTGAAGGGGTTTTTGGACAGTATGCCTCCATGTGACCAAATTCTCACTGGTTGGATAACTGCCAGTGTTACTCTTCAGAGGAGCAAAGCACTACTTCGTTAACCTTTCGAGACTGATCTATTATTTTTATTGGCAGCAGACTACCAAACTGAAGCCAAATGATGACTGCAAGCTTACTTAACACTTACTGGACTCCAAACTAACTGAGACCATGTCAAAGAAGTCACTGGTATGGCTTTAATTTGTTAGAACTATGACTGTGATGACTATGATGGTTATGTGTTACTGTGCTGCTCTCAAAGGAAAGCAAATTCATCCATTCACACAATTTTATTATATTCCTTTAAGCACTTTCTTACTACCTGGGAGGCAATTATTCCCAGTGAGTACATGACATGCTTCATGTATAAATGTCTAGCAAGCAACATTCAATTAACACACTGAGGCAGATTTAGGTAACTAAGCTAAACCAGTCAACTGGTGGAAGACCTAGATACACAATCCATTTGGCCAAGATTTACTTTAACTGACTACAACGCTAATTATTTTATTACAACAATGCTTATTGCACAGTCTTATTGCACAATCTGGGAAACCCTCTGAGGAATGTTGTAATGTTTTAAACATTTGTTGTTTACAAATGCAGATATTTTTTATAGAAGCAAATAAGATAAATCTCCATCACACTATAGCCAATAGCAAGGGCGTAACTTTGGGTCCAACATTGTGGGGGTTAAGCTCTCTGCCCGTTTATTTATTTATTAAATCATTTACTTTTCTAAAAGTGTGTCTCATACACAGAGGCAGTTATTAAATTATCAGCTATCAATGCATATACATCTACCTCATTTTGATTTTTCCGCTTTTTACAAGGGGGGTGTTGTCGACCAAAAATGAAAAATTGTTGGTATAAATAAACATTAAATAAAACAACTTAAGAAAATATGGTGCTCTTTTTCTACTGGGCTACACAGCTTTTCCCCAGCAGCAAGCAATTAATCCTGAACGAAGAACAGGACATAACACAGC
>JAMQGT020007243.1:0-37191 GCA_024447675.2 Pterophyllum scalare | reverse complement strand
GTTATGTAGCACTTCGTTCAGTTACGTATAGTTAGCATATCTGGAGGAACTGATGAAGACATCAAAGCCAGGAAACACAAAGTGCAGCAGGCATTCACAATATTAAGACCTATATGGAAGAGCAAGGCACTGAGATTAAACACCAAACTCAGGATATTTAATACCAATGTAAAGTCATCCAGTCATTTGTAAATAGAAGAAAATAACCAATGATGATTTATGGCAAAAAACCCAAAACAACCAGCTACCCAGTTTACACACTATTAGAATCAGGCACTGGAAATGGATAGGACATACACTCCAAAAAGACAACAACATCACACACCAGTCATTGGAATGGAACCCTCAGGGCCCTTTTGGGCTGCCCTGGGGAGAGATTAAGGCCACATCTAAGAACAGAGTCAGATGGATAGCCACTGTAGATGCCACTGTAGATGCCCTATGCCCCCCATGGGACAAAGTTGGAATGGATAATATAGCATACATTTACATTGTTATGCAGGTGAAACTCAGCTTTATCTATCCATGAAGCCAGCTGACACGCATCAATTAGTTAAATTGATGCGTAAAGGCATAAAGGCCTTGAGACCTCTAATTTCCTTTTTCTAAATTCAGATAAAACTGAAGCTTTTGTACTCCACCCTCCAAATATTACAAACATGGTGTATAATCAGATACTTTCTCTGGATAGCATTACCTTGGCCTCCAGTAACACTGTGAGAAATGTTGGAGTCATTTTTGACCAGGATATGTCCTTCAATGCACATATTGAACAAATATGTAGGACTGCTTTCTTGTATTTGTGCAATATTTATAAAATTGTAAACATCTTGTTTCAGAATGATGCTGAAAAGGTAATTCATGCATTTATTACTTCTAGGCTATTGCGACAACAGTTGCCTCAAGGCACTTCATATTCTAAGGTAAAGACCCTACAATAATACAGAGAAAACCCCAACAATCACGTGACCCACTATGAGCAAGTACTTTGTGACAGTGGGATTAAAAAACCTCCCCTTTAACAGGAAGAAAACTCTGCCAGAACCAGGTTCAGGGAGGGGCAGTCATCTGCCATGACCAGTTGGGGCTGAGGGGAGAGAGACAGGACAAAAGACACACCCATTCTACTCTTAAGTATCCTAGGAACCACAAGTAAGCCAGCAGTCTGAGAGCGAAGTGCTCTGTTGGGGTGATATGGTACTATGAGGTCTTTGAGATAAGATGGGGCCTGATTATTCAAGACCTTGTATGTGAGGAGGAGGATTTTAATTCTGGATTTAACAGGGAGCCAATGAAGAGGAACCAATATGGGAGAAACAGATTATAGATTATTAAGAAATACAATGATTGGAGAATGGTTTTGGTTTCTTAGACTATGCTGACAATTCAGATTTAAATTCAATTTCAAATTTTTTGTTCAGGTTGATTGATTGTTTTTTTTTCTTCTGTTTTTTTCAATTTTTTGTTGTTGATGTGATAAACATGTTCTAAACTGATCCACATGCGCAAATTGTCATGGGTCTTTGTGGGCTGTGTGCGTGTGTTTGTGTGTGGGTGTGCTTTCTGCTTGTTTCAGGTGGAACGTGTGGTACACCTGTGGCTGGTTTGCCAGTTTGTTTTTGTTTTGTTTTTTTATTTGCCAATTTGGGCTTGGGGTATTCATGAGCGGCTGGGACGAGGATTCGCTGTCAGATTGTTCTCAACCTCCACGGTGACAACACGGCTTACTTACTCTTTCGTGTGTAATCCTTGTGTGTCAGTTAATAATAAATAACCTTTTTCATTGTCAGCATGCGACTTGACAACTCGCACCTTCCACCAGAGCCCTAGACCATCTCTGCCTCACCTTAGAGCCAGCACCCCTCTGCCACCTTCACTCCAGCCCTCACCAGCCTACCCTCCCAGATAACATCCACCACCCAGGGCTGGACACACTTCGCCTGCCCTCACCCCAGCAAACCCGCCTCCTAGGTCTCTCCCTCCCAGACTAACAGTAAGGACAGTCAGTCACTTCCTCGCACCTCCGCCATTATATATCCTGTACCTGTTTAACATCTTTCCTCTCTTTTCCTGCAGATTCCCCGTCATTAACCAGATGCACCCCCACGAGCTCTTGTTTGTTTTTCCTCCATTTTCTCTCTTTGCGTCTGCCTGTAAATAAACCTTGTTATCAGTAAATGCTGTCTGCTCCTTGGGTCCAAGCCGCCCAGCCACCATGACACAGATAGACAGACAGATCCCGCGAGGGAAATTATTATAACAATGACATCACAGGCATCAAACATGGTTACTGTGCAGTGGAGGCGATCAGGTTGGTAGCAAACTGGTGGGCTCATGATTTTAATGGCTTCGTTGAAACAGATTTTCTCTATGTTATGTAATGTTACAACTGCCAAAACATTAGACACAATCTATAACATAATAGCTTCAAGGTGACGATGCCAAGAAAATGAAATACAATTGACAAGACAAAATAAATAAGCTAAAAATTACATTAAAGAGACAAGTGCAATTTGAATTTCTAAACAAAATTACAGAGCAGCAAATTTACATCAGATGGTAAATGGACTAGTTCTTATATAGCTCTTTTCTACTCTAACCGAGCACTCAAACTGCTTATACAACATGTTTACATTCACCCATTCACACAAGCACTTCCATATATAGCTTAGCTAAGTGCTTACTGTTTACCATTTACATGCATTCATATTCCAGTGCTTGCGTCGGAAAGCAACTTGGGGTTCAGTATCTTACCCAAGGATACTTTGGCATGCAGCTCGGAGCAGCCAGGAATCAAACCACCAAGTTTCCGATTAGTAGGTGACCTGCTCTACCGCCTGAGTCACAGCCATTGCCTGGCCACATTCTCCAATACATGCCAGATTTATGACAATATATGGAGGTGACCCAAATTAGAAACTATACATTTTATATACATCCTGACAGAACAGAGGTCAAGTCAAATGTGTAATGTGTGCTATAAACTTTTTTTTTTTCTTTGCCACGTACCCTTATGCCAGAGACACCAAGGCATAGAATTACAAGGGCCCCACTCTGGAGCCAGGCCAGGGGAGGGTGTTCGAGGTAGCATGCCTGGTGGCCAGGCTTTAGCCCATGGGGCCTGGCCAGACACAGCCCGAAGAGGAGATATGGGCCTGTCCTCCTGTAGGAGTGATGTTGAGCAAAGGCCCTGGTGGACAGATTCCTGGCTATTGAGACTAGTGATTGGGACATGGAATGTCACCTCTCTGGTGAGGAAGGAGCCTGAGCTAGTGCATAAAATCAGTGCATGGCATGGGCTCCCTGAGAGAGGCTGGACTCTGTTCCGCTCTGGATTTGCGCTCAGTGAGAGGTTGCAGACTTGGGTAGGTATCCTTGTTTTACCTTGACTTACTGTCTGTACATTGGAGTTTTCACCAATGGATGTGAGGGCTGTTTCCCTCCCCTTTTGAGCTAGGAAACAGGTCCTGACTCTTGTTTGTGCTTATGCACCAAATGACAGTTCAGGCTACCTTAAGACTCTGTCCGGAGAATCCTTGGCCTGATCTGAATCCGAATGGTGTTCTGTTACTGTCCATGACAAACACCATGTTCAAACATAAGGATGTCTATAAGTGCATGTGGCACCAGGACATACTAGGCTGCAGGTCGATGATTGATTTTGTAATTGTATTATCAGATCTGCGGCTGTATGTTCTGGGTACTCAGGTGAATGGCAGAGCTGAGCTGTCAAATGATCACCACCTGGTGCTGGGTTGGAGCAGGTGGCAGGCAAGGCTGCTGGACAGACCTGGCATTCATAAACATATAGTGAGGGTGTGCTGTGAATGCTTGGCAGAGGCACCAGTATGTGAGATCTTCAACTCCCACGTCTGGCATAACTTTGACAACATTCCAAGAGAGGCTGAGGACAGTGAGTCCAGATGCACCGTGTTCTGCACCTCCATTGCTGAGACTGCTGCACAGAGCTGTGGCTGCAAAGTGGTTGTTGCTGGTTGTGATGGGAATCCTCAAGCCAGATGGTGAACACTCGAGGTGAAGGGAGCTATCAAGCTGAAGAAGGAGTCCTGTTGGGCTTGGTTAGACTGTGGGCCTTTGGAGGCAGCTGACAGGTACCGGCAGGCTAAGCAGAATGTGGTTCGGGTAAGCTGGAGGAGGTGGCTGGGGAGAGGGAGGTTTGGGTTTCTCAGCTTAGGCTGGTTCCCTTGCAACCTGGCCCCAGATAAGCTTAAGAAAATGGACGGCTGGATGAATGGATGATTCAAAAGTGGTATTTTTAATATTATTAATATTAATTAATATTAATGGTTTTGTCTTACCTTAGCATTTCTTTTGATGCATTTGAATACATATTCTATTAAAGTTTTTTTTTTAATTATCCACAAACCCTGTTGGCAAATTCTGGATTCTGATTCTCAGGCAGCGATCTTTTGTTGGTTTCAGAGAGGTGGTTGAAAACTAAAATAGACAAAAAGACAAAAAAAAAGAAGAAGAAAAAGTCCAGTTTATAAAACTTATTACCATACTGTATTTACTACATGAAAATAGCAACCATAATGGTGTATTACTTTGCCTTTCATGTTGAAGAGCCTTTCAATTTGACAGGTCCAAGTTTAAAACTAAGGGTAAGAACATTTCATAATTTGGTCTTTTCCCATCCTACAACACTTCAGTATTACCATGCACTGATTTAAAATGTAATTAATATCATTAAATCAAAAAATTTCTATAATTGGCTGACACTTAAGCTATAACATGTATGATTTTAATGATGTCCAGGATATTTTGGATTTAGTAGACCTTTAGATTTATTAGAAATGTGAAAATAGGACCTTGATCTGGGAGTGTAGGTGGGATTAATCAAGCATCTGGAAGGAAAGTGACAAGCTGTCAGGTGACTTTTTGGCCTGCCAGGTGGTTTCCTGGGCATCCTGGATCCCCTCTGACTCACACTGGATAATGTTGCAGTAAGGATGACGATGAAGAGGGTGACAGTTAGAAGTTTGAAGGATGGCTGAGTGGACAGACGTGTGACCTGAGAGGAGAAATTGGATTTGGCTCCTGTCTCTTAGGACTGGTAGAAGGTGGCGACAAGCTTGGTAAACTACACCCCCCCCCCCCCACACACACACACACATCCATCTCACCATGCCATTTCCATTTCATTTACTGCAAACCATGAAATTAAATCTATTTATAACCTAGCTGATAATTACATTATACTTATTTCATCCCAGTAAGGTTTCTCGCTTTTATTATATAATGTCACAGTTTTAATTAACAGCTGCACTGTTTATTCACTTCACATGTGCTCCAAGAGCAACTCGGGATTGAGATGACCACCTCATGACAACCTTTACTACAGACTGGTGATTGACAGCACTGCCAACACCACACTACCTGTGATTATACTAGTAATCTGTAATTTGACTTGGACATATCCCCATTTGATTGAGCGCCTTAAGGGTGGATGTGATGAAGTCTGACATAGACAGATCATGTCACCTTTAAAAGGTCTGTGTCTGTTTAATGGCTAATTACATTACCAAAGCAAAGCCCAGACTGGTGGAAGTCCTCTGTCACCTTGGAGGAATTAATGATTGAATTATGAATCAAAAGTCCCCTGAAGGCAGTAAAGAAAGTTGAGATCTAATGCTAGCAGTGATACTTTAGGAAAAAAAATGAATGTGAAAATGTACCCCCTAGGTATTGTGTACTGAAACCTATCTTATGGGTCAGAAAGGAGAAGTTGTTGAATTATTAACTGGTGATATATACTCAATAATAAATAGGCAATAAATAAAATACACGAGCTTGTCTTGATTAAGGTGTGTGTATTCCTCTCCCCTGATGCAGACAGGCTTTTGATTCAAGTATCTGTGTTTGTGCAGTCCTCCTTCCTCATCATATTCAACATTTCCACTCTGTGTAACACACTTGAAAAGGCAATGGTTCTAGGCTGGAGGGATGTTATATAGAAAGGAGGCAGAGGAATGCTTTGCCTATGGCACTGGCTCAGGGCATAGTGTGAAGCTGGGACCACCCTGGATGGTCATTCATGTTTCATTGTGGGGAGAGACTATAAGTTTGAATGTGTCCCACTTGAGTGAATTGTGGATATGGCAACAGAAAACTGTGAGACCAGTAATTAATACCTTGTGGATATTTCTTTTTTTTTTCCTCTCTTGATTGATTAAATCATGCAAAGTACACCTAATTATAACACTCCCTACAGGATTATTTTTGTCTCAGAGCTGACTGCAAATGTCATGGATGAGTGTTTGTGGCACCAGCATTGACTCTTAACTCTGCTGGAGACAGATGGGATTGAACTTTGTATGCAGCTCCTCTACCAAATGAGCCACCAGTATTGCCATCTAAACTAGAGCTGAAGCCATTTATCACTTTCCTGATACTGACCTTTCAATATAACTCAAGCAGTGGCCAGTCAGTGACCATCTAGAACTGATATGATAGGACATGACTTAGCTTCAACTTAGCACTTAGCTTCAGAGATGTTATTCTGTAAAAGTTGTAATTAAAGATGCTTCACAAAAAAAGAAAATAAAAAAAAAGATATAAATCAGGCATCAATGTGCTGACAGGACAATTTAAAATGATTTGGAAAAGTATTATATTTTAATTGAATGTTCTGTTGTGGGGAAACCAAGACGCAACCTCATCACCTAAAAAAAAAAAAAAAAGAAGAAGAAAAAAAAGAAATTCCCCACTCGCCCTGTGGGTGGTCTTTGTCCTCCTCCAAGCTTGGGTCCTCCACGAGAGGCCTGGGAGCTTGAGGGTCCTGCTCAGTATCTTAGCTGTTCCCAGGACTGTGCTCTTCTGGACAGAGATCTCGGGTGTTGTTCCTGGAATCTACAGGAGCCATTCTCCCAGTTTGGGTATCACTGGCCCGAGTGTTCAGATTACCTTCTACATCCTGTCTAGCTCATCTCTAAGCCCTCGGGTTTCTGCTGCCAGAAGTATTCACTAAGCACGTGGTCAGTTATGGCCATCTTCCTGATGTACTCATGGATTGCTGTTGTTTCATCCAGGATACATTTACTAGTCCTGTGCCTCCTTTGTTCTGTTTAGCTTAACAATCTCAGAGTGCTGGATTTGGGGTGAAACCCTCCATGAATAGTAAGGAGCTGTCTTGTCTTGATGTTGGTGGCTTCTATCGGCTCCTTTGCCCAAGTTATTATCCCAGCAGGGTATGTGATGTCTTGCAGGGCGTCGGTGTTGATTGCCCAGATCTTTGTATATAAGAGTCTCACGTATGAAAAGTTGGACAGCAGGCCCTGACATGATAGAAACCTACTAGATATAGAAGTTGACTGCACTCCATGAGTGCCTGGCAGCACAAATGAACAAGCTGCACATGGCTAAGAAACACCTGGAATGGCTGACTGAAGGCCAAACAATCCTGATCCCCAAGGATTCCCTGAAGGGACCAGTCCCATCCAACTTCCAGCACATCATGAAAACAAAGCAGTTAAGATGAGCAGGCACATGGCTCAATACATGAACAGGGCCCAGAAAGGAATTGGCAGCGATACCAGAGGAGCAAAACACCAGTCATTGGTAGATAGAGCAGTCACTCAAGACTGTAAGACCAGACTGACCAACCTGTGCGTCACCTGGATTAATTACAAGAATGACTTTGACTCAGTGCCTTGCACATGGATTGAACAAGACACTGACTCACTGATCCACACCACTAAAATCTACAGTAATGACATCAGAGTGTCATTCAGGCTGAAGAAGTGTAGTCAGATGATGACAAAGAGAGGGAAGGTAGTCAGAACCGAGGGGATTGCACTACCAGAAGGCAACATTGCAGACATTGAAGACAACTACAAGTACTTTGGAATCCCACAGGCAAATGGGAACCATGAAAAGGCTGCTAGGAAAGTTTCAACCGCCAAGTACCTGAATAAGAATAAGGCAAGTCCCGAGGAGTAAGCTGAATGGGAAGAACAAGATCCAGGCAATCAACACCTATGCCCTGTCAGTCATTACATACCTGCTGGGATAATAAGCCGGGCAAAGGAGGAGCTAGAAGCCACTGACATCAAGACAATAAAGCTTCTTACCATGCATGGAGGGTTTCACCCCAAATCCAGCACCCTGAGACTGTACACTAAGCGGAAGGAAGGAGGCTGAGGACTAGTGAGTGTCAGAACCACTATCCTGGATGAAACCACAAAGATCCATGAATGCGTCGGGAAGACCGCCATAAGTGATCACGTGCTTAGTGAATGCCTCAGGCAGCAGAGACCCAAGAAAAAAGAGCAGCAAGAATAGGAGCCATCATGGAAGGACATGATGGCTCCTATTCTTTATTTGGCACCAATAGATAGAAGAAGTGGCTGACATTGAAATCCTATCAATGGCTGGACAAAGCTGGGCTAAAGGATAGCACAGAGGCACTAATCATGACAACACAGGAACAAGTTCTAAGCACAGGATTGTGAGAGGCTGTGGTCTACCAACCAAGGCAAGACCCCAGGTGTAGGCTGTGCAGACGCCCCTGAGACAACACAGCACAAAACAGCAGGGTCCAAGATGTTAGCAGGCATGGCATACATAGACCGCTATAACCTAGTGTCAGGCATAGTATACAGGAACATCTGTGCCGAGTATGACCTGGAAGTCTCCAGGTCAAGATAGAACACGAGGTGCTGGTGCTCGTGCCAGTGCTGGTGTCAGTTTCAATGAACCAGCGAAACGCTTAAGGACAAGCCTAAATTTCCACCATACTCTGTGAACTGATCCTTTGCGTATGACTGTGGGCGGGTCATCATATGGACACGGAAGCCGAAGGGCACAAATGTTGGAGAACACGCTCCCCTTTCTTGTGCTGCAAACATACTTTTCAGTCCAAACAAAACTACTGCAGCATCTGTGTGCAGCACAGAGGTAAACACGGACAGAGATTATGAGAGAGACAAGTACGCACTTTGCGTCCTTTTATCTGTGATATGAACTGATACAAAGCAGCAAGTTCAGCCTTAGGGTCCAACCTAATTTACAGCCATGAAAATTGCATCGATTTTCTCATGTAATACGCACCATGCAGTGAAATAGTAGTAGAAAACTTTACATTGAAATGGCAGAGTCACGCCCTTTTGCTTTTGTCACATGTTCTTGGTTTCAGACCAGCTAGCTTGTGGTGCAGTGCGATATGCGTGTTTATGTATGTGGAATTATCATGCTGTTTGTCTACATTGGAATTGGAAAGAGCATTTTTCTTTGTCTCATCTAACCAAAAAATCTGTAATGGCTGGAATCACAAATTACACTGACACTGCTTGCTTCCTGTTTCTAAAGAACAGGCAAGCCTGTTACTTTCAATCACGTCATCATTGCGCTCTCATCAAGTTCTTCTAACAAAAACAGAGTGGCTTCCAAAAACCTAAATAATTTGTATCAATGCAGTCAAATTATTTAGGAAGACATTGACAGGTTAGTTTAGAGGATTCTCAACTGTTCTGTACTAATTAATTTTTTTTTAAAATTTCCACAACCATATTAAAATGTACTGGTGTCAGTCATATTTTAGCTCCCCCAAACAAACAAAAATCAATAATAAAAAAAACTAAATAGGAAGTAAAAGAAAGAAAAACCTTAACATATTCTGTTCAGTTGAGGCAAATGAACAGCTCAACAACCAACAACAAGCAAGAGAAAATGCTAAGATGAAGGCAGCACAAACAGAATTGCTGATTTGCTTGTGGAAGGATGGATTTTATGAAGTAGGTTCACAGGTGTGAGAGGTGAAAACTGCACGGGCCTAATCATCTAAGGGGGCCTTGAAGTATTCCTCAGGGAACCCTGATAAAGGCAAGCAGGAGAGGACCACATCAAGAAAAGACATGGTGGTCACACTGAGCCAAGAAGTGAGATTTCCTTTCAATATTGCAGGAGTGAATGAGGTTTGATCATTGGAAAGGAAGCTGTGCATGGTGTGAACCTGTAGAGAATCAGACTCAGTGTTACAACTTTGAATCTTTTCTCACTTGCCTCTTGTGGCTATGACCACCACACAGTTTGATTAGCGGGATGACAGCAGTGACAAAATCTTTACACCTTTAATTGCTGATGTTTAATTGCTTTGCTGAATGTCTGCTGAATTTGCTTTATTACATCAAAAATAAATGTATAAAAGTGTAGAAAACTATTCATAATTTTTCAGGTAGAGGTAGGTCAAAGTCATTTTATGGCTGTATTTTCAACCATTCTCTACCAAAAGAAATGTATTAATGAATTAATTATGCACTAATCTCATGCTTATATTGAAGATTGAATGATCTCAGATCACACATAATAGTCGAGGGCAGAGTCTTTTTTCTTTTTCTTTTTTTTTTATGATATAATGATAAAATATAATTCCCAGTGTCCATTAAAATTAGTTTTGTCCCAATTGCTAAAAGCTTGCTGATAATTAGAATGTCTAAAAATGACAATTCCCTGTTTATTTCAGCACAAACTCTTAAGTCATATTTATGTTTTTATTGTCTCTTTTTGCCAGCCTGCAATTTGGTTTTCATTGTGCCATATTAATTTCCCCTGAAGTGACAGTCTGAAAGGAGCAGAACAGATGGAAATCCGGGATTGTTCTGGCAAAATTCATCATGAAAAATCCATCCGACACCTGTGTAATTTACCTAATCATCTTTTGCTAATAAGCTCCCTCCATTAATTATGCACGACTTCTACAATGCAATCAAGATAAAAGTAAATCTGATGACTTAATACCCTTCAAAATAATTACCCACACCCCTACCAACTTCACTCTCTCTCAGAAACCTCCCTCCTCCTGTTATCCCACCACCACGCACCCATCTCTGGGACAGTGTTTCTTTTGATACCAATCCCAACCTTGTTAGGCCCCACCCACTCCCTCCCTTCTTCAGAATTGGGATTAGAGAACAGAAAATGTAAAATGTGGCATGTTGTGTTCTTCAGAGTAGATTTCTCTGCAAAATGATACTGACCTCAAATCCCAGTTTACTTTAGTCAGCACAAACATTCACCTGCGTCTTTGATTTGGCATTGTAATGTTTATTTTCTCATTTATTCATTGCATTACATGTATACAACTCTAATTCCAATGAAGTTGGGACATTGTGTAAAACATAAACAATATGATGAATATGATGATTTGCAAATCTTTTTCAACCTATATTCAAGTGAATACACTACAAAGACAAGATATCCAATGTTCAAACAAATAAACTGTTTTTTTGGAAATATTCACTCATTTTGAATTTGAGGCCTCCAACACGTTCCAAAAGAGTTGGGAAAGTTGAGGAATGCTCAAAAAAAATCCTGTTTGGAGCATTCCACAGCTCATAGATTTAATATTGTCTGTGAAGTTGGATTTAAGTTGTAGTTTTTAGAGCATGTGTAGCACCATGTGCCAGTTTATGTTTGTTATGTTGCACAACAAAAGTGACCCTTCAGACTTGAAGAAGGGCATTGTGCCAGGAGCGCTCTGGTGTGCAGACTTTCTTCTTGTATTGTAACTGTTTTTGTTCCTGCACCCTTTTATTATTGGATGTGCAGGTTCGGAATAATTTTTTCAGCCAATTTCTCATGTGTGACCATACAGTTATTTTTTTATTTGGACATACTGTGTTAACACATGGACCTAAAAATCACACAAAAAACATAAAATCAGAGTAGAAAAAGTTAGATTCTTTACTGTAAAAATCACAAACATGATTAATGAACACTTTTTAATAACAAATATGAATTGTAAATTTCAGAAACTTATGTAGGAAACAATCAGGTGTAACAATAAGATGCCACACAAATTATTTGTGCCACTCCAAAAGACAGGCCTGGCACATCACAGGCCTGACAGTGTTTGAGTCTGCCTTTAGTCCCTTTTTGACCAATAACTCTGTGACAATGGGAACAGGGATGTGATCAGCTCTCCTGCTCTGGGAGCAGCTGCTTTGTCTATGCCACAAAGCTGACACACCAGCTCTGCCGTGAAGTCTTTATGTCCCATGTGCTGCACCTACTTGGCACTGCTTGTCTAACAGTGCAAAATGAACATATTGGTTGTTGCAATGTTCAGGAAGTGCAGCAACATGGTCCTGTACCAGCCAGCACTTTTTGTGGGTGGAGTAATATATGAATGATCTGGTCTGACAGGTAAACCACACCCATATTTTTATTGTAGGCCATGATTGGTGTGGGACAGGGAATGTCTCTCACAGCCCAGCGTCCATTTCCATCTTTCAACTTTCTCTGCACTTCCTCACCCGAAAATGCAGGATGGATGGTGGAGCACACTGACACCTCCCATCTGTCCATCCACTTCACAAAAGTGGGCCCTCTCTGAGCCATCTCACAGCTCCTCATCCACATGTTTTGGCATGAGCATTTGCCTCCCTCTGGGGCATCCTTTTCTGCCCTCCCTGTAGGTGTAAAATGTTCCAGACTTCATACTGGCCGGGTCTATGAACAGTTTGGTACTGGTGTAAAAACGGTGTGTGTAAATATTGTACCCAGTGCCAAGAAGGGATGGTTCATGACAACATCATAAGACAGCCCATGCTCACTTGCTGTTACACTCTTGCTAGTGTATATGGTGAACCTGATAGTGCTTGGACCAGTGCTTGGACTTAGCTAATGTAAAATTTTTCATTCCCTGTTTAGTTGGCTTGTCCTTCCTATATCTGTTTCATGCCAGTTTTTGCCTCATTCGCTACCATCCTTTCATTCAGCCAGCTCCCTTCTCAGGTGGTAATAAACCTGTCAGGCACTGAGGATTTTGTCATAATGAGGCCTGATGCCAAACAGTTGTCATGGCCTATGTTCTCCTCTTTCTGTCATGTTGTACATTCTCCTCAGGATCACTGAGGTGGATCAAATCTCAAAACTTGCATATATCGCTGTTTCTCTTTTGCTATCATCACTCCCACAACTTTCACATATTCCTCAGTAACCAAATGGTATGCATTCACATATATAATTTTTTGATTTGTTGATGTGGTTCATTTTTACATGAAAAGGAAAGATGATATCATGATTTATGTTTTTGTTTTTTATGCTCACAAACACTTTCCACTTGCAATCACTTGCGAAAATATCCTGTTCTTACAGTTTGTGACAACATGTGATGACAACATTCAAGAAAAAGCATGGTGTAAATAATTTTTCGTAAGTCTGGATTAACTTAACAATTTTAAAACTAGCATGTAGTTTGAAGTCTGCACTTTTGACATAAGTCAAAACAGAGTCACTGAGTCAATGTCTTGCTGCTATGTCATCTTAAGTCGGTGATGTCATTTGGATGTGCCAGCTTGTCCGTTGACTCCATGGGGTCAAAATATGCAGTTAGGACATATCCTGGTCAACAATGACTCCAAGATTTCTCACAGTGTTATTGGAGGCCAAGGTAATGACATCCACAGTAAGTATCTGGTTTGACACCATGTTTCTAAGATTCGTAGTGCCGAGTACAAGGACTTCAGTTTTATCTGAATTTAGAAGCAGGAAATTAGAGGTCATCCAGGTCTATATGTCTTTTAAGACAGTCCTGCAGTTTAACTAATTGGTGTGTGTCATCTGGCTTCATAGATAGATAAACCTGGGTATCATCTGCATAGCAATTAAATCAAACATCTGGATCATCATGAAAGAAAATGTACGCTATGCCTTCTAACAATACCTGGAAACATGTTTAATAAAATTCACCTGTTCCCTTCACCTAAATGTCTTTAAAAGTCTGCTCCACTCACCAATCTCTCCTCTATGGACACGCTCCCTTTACCAATCATAGCCCCTACATTTAAAGTCCCTACGCTCACCTCAGCACACCTGCCTTTCCTTCTTTCTTGCTGCCTCCAAACATTCTTTCCTTCTTTAGTCTTCCTAGTAGCACAGTTTCCACGGGCACCCTGTCAGCCAACAGCGCCAGAGGTAGTCATGGTTTACCTAGGCCCCGACTGTTCTGGTATCAACATCTCTTTCTTGAAGATCTGATTTAGATTTGGCAGAGATTTTATGCTGGATGCCTTTCCTGATGCAACCTTCCCCCATTTATGTGAGCTTGGAACAGACATTAGGAGTACACCAGCTTGACATCTGTCCATTGACTGTTCATGGTGCTCTGCTAATAGCAGCAGCCTGGATTTTTTACTTCAGTCACTCTGAACTGCTGTGTGCCAAGTTGAGACAGAAAGTGAAGAAAAAAATGTGGAGAAACAGCTCAGACTGAGTTTACTGAGCGACCTGTGTTAGAGCCTGAGACAGCAGCAGACGGGGGGGGGCTGACCTCAGGTCAGTTTATTTAATAAAAACTGTTTCTGTTGCAGTTTATGACAGTTCAGTGTGTGGCCATTTAATTGTTTAAATAATTATACAGTAAAAATGGAATCTATTGATGGAAAAACAACCTCACTGTATTCATTTTATAATAGAGAATTTCATTATTTCTGTCATTACTGGATAAAAATGAGTAACAAGATTTACAGAAAAACTGCTTTAATGTTTCCAGTTTAACCATTTCTAACCTGATCTAAGATCAGCTTAGATCAGCATTTTAATTAAAGAATGCAGATCGTGTTGGGAAAACGGATCTATTATGAACAGATGCAGACTGGATGACCTGGGAAATGACTGGAGCCTGAACTGGATCTGGACCGAATCCCTTTGTCCATTTGGATCCTCCTGCTGTGCAGGTGGACTCAGACACAGTGTGCTGATCCATTATAGAGCTGATGATTTAGGTGATTAATCCACCTATTCTTTTCCTCTTATCCTGTTCAGGTTCACAGGGGGGCTGGAGCCTATCCCAGCTGACATATGGCAAGAGGCAGGGTACACCTGTACAGGTCGCCAGCCTGTCACAGGGCCAACACTCACACTCACACCTATGGGCAATTTAGAGTAGCCAGTTAACCTTACCCCAGTAAGTGCATGTCTTTGGACTGTGGGAGGAAACCGGAGTACCCGGAGAAAACCCACACAGACACGGGCAGAACATGCAAACTCCACACAGAGAGATTCATACTCTGCATTTCAGACAGCAGAACCTTCAAAATGTTGATTTCAGTCACATTAAATCCATTTAGTTCAGTTTGGAAGTCTTCAAATCATTTCAGCCTCATCTTCACTCAAACATTCACATCACATCCAGACATTTTTCCATCCGTGACATCATCGCTGTCTCCGCCCTTACAGCCTGTTGACGAGCAAACGACTGTAAAAGCTTCATGTTGCGGACAAAAATAACAAACTAACATCTAACTGGGATTTCAGAGCTTGTAGAAACATAAACGTCTGCAGATGAATTCACTCCTCTGACGCTCTGATAGTCACTTTATGAAGGAGGAAATGAATGGGAGTGTCAGACAGGTGGTTCAGGTGCAGCAGGAGGGGCGGCGTCAGAGAGACACTCAGAGTTACATAGTCTGTTGCCATGGTAACTGACTCAGAGTTGGAGTTAGCTCTCTTCCTGGAACTGAAAACCAGAGTTTCCCTCATTTTAGGGTTAACGAACCCAGAGTTTTAGCTAAACCTGCTTCCTGGAATAGGCCCCAGGTGTATTTATTGTCTGTTTTTGTCTTTGTCCTTTGTCAGGTCCTTGACAGTGTTGGTGCCTATGTTGATGTACCTGCTGTGTGCTTTAGTTTTTCAAGTTTCTCTAAGTTTCTAGTTTTCGTGCAGCTGGCTCCCGTCCAGCCTGGAAATCATGCATTAAGGTCCTCTCTGCCTTGCTTGCCGCAGCAGCCGTGACAGTAATTATAAGGCATATTTGGCAGTTTTGCGTTTCTATTTTTGCAACCATTTTTTAAAAATGGTTTTTACTCTTCAATAGGATTTTGAAGTTAACTTCAAATGATAACATAAAAACAACCCTATTGGCATGCAAATACGCTTTGGTCGTGGCAGAGCTTCAATGAGAAAGCCGTTAATGATCTTTAAAATTATCTTGAATGTGTTTTGTGTCTATGCTACAAAAAGTGATACACAGTCTTCTGAGAAGTCATTATTAAAAATATTGATAAATTGATATTAAAAAAGAGGTCAAAACAAGTGGTCCCAGGCACAACAAACCCTGCCCTGCCTGCTGATTTGAACATTGTGCGTCTCACAAACGTGTGATTCTCCAAACATTGCATCACTGAGATAACACATAGGTCCCATTTTCCATGCCCATAATTTTCCTATCACCTTTACCTTGAGGACAAATTTGTCTGAAATTTTAGTTGACACATCTATGGTGTGGATTTGAACATTCTAGGTGACATCATTCTTGAGTTATCACATTCACAAGATTTTCAGAAAAACTTGACCTCTGACCTTGACCCAGTTATGGCAAATTTAATCAGGTGATCTGGGGGCCAGTGGCCATCTTTCATGCAAATTGATATGAATCAGATTGTTATAATATTATAGCAAAATTACCAAACAGACAAATATAGCAAAAACAGTACCCCCCCCCTTCAGGGGTAATTCAACTATAGCATATATTTGATGCATATATTTGATGCTGGTGATGAAAGAATGCAGTAAATACACAGAACAGTATTTCAGGATTTCCAATGTAAATTTTCACAGTAGTTAAACTTAAGATATCAGTTAGTAATACTAAGATTAGTGGTAAAGATTAAGATTAAATTGCAAATATTAACCTTTGTCAACCCAACTTATTCTAAGTTTAAAGAATTGAGATACATTAAGTGTTACCAGTTTGACTCGGGCTGGCAACAAAGGAGAGTCCACACCCTGAATCCAATTTATTTAACTAGACATATGTTAAAGTTAAAGCTACTGCTGTAAGTAAACCAGGAGAAGAAGTAAGTATAGAGGGTGGGTCATCAAACACCCTCCCATAAAGTTTAACTGGCAACCATCATATTCCTGTTTTGACTGGGTTTTCCTCCTTCAACTCAGCAACTTATGGTACCTGTAAGAGGCAAATTAAGAGAGGACAGTACTATTAGATAAGTAGTTATTCAACAAATTCACTAGGCAATGAATCTGCCAACATTTATATGATGAATGTCTAAGGCCTATAGCAGCATAACTAAGGGGTGGTTCAGGGTCACCTGATCCAGCCCTAACTATAAGCTTGATCAAAAAGGAAAGTTTTAAGCCTAATCTTGAAAATAGAGAGGGTGTCTGTCTCCTGAATCCAAGCTGGGAGCTGGTTCCATAGAAGAGGGGCCTGAAAGCTGAAGGCTCTGCCTCCCATTCTACTCTTAAGTATCCTAGGAACCACAAGTAAGCCTGCAGTCTGAGAACAAAGTGTGATATGGGGTGATATGGGACTATGAGGTCTTTGAGATAAGATGGGGCCTGATTATTCAAGACCTTGTATGTTAGGAGAAGGACTTTAAATTCTATTCTAGATTTAACAGGGAGGTCATCCAGGCCTTTATGTCTTTAAGTCATTCCTACAGTTTAACTAATTGATGTGTGTCATTTGGCTTCATGGATAGATAAAGCTGGGTATCATGTGCATAACAATGAAAATTTATGCAATGCATTCTGCCTAAGGGAAGCATGTATAATGTAAAAAAAATTGTTCCTAGCACAGAACCCTATGGAACTCCACAATTAACCTTAGTGTGTGAAGAAGACTCCCCATTTACATGAACAAATCGGAGTCTATTAGATAAATATGATTCAAATATGATTTAGGTTTGTCCTTAGTAAATATTATTCAGGAGCTTTGCTGGTGTGCAGACCCTTTCTTCTTTTTCATTGTCCCCTTTTTGGCCCAGCATCCAGCCTTTACTTTTTTCGAATGTGTGTTGTCCGTTCATTTTTCTTTCACTTATTATATGGTCAACCATACAATCAGTCTGTGAGGAATCATGGTTAATGGACTCTCTTTTGTTCCATCCTTATAGACATTAAAGTTGTTTTCATGTTACTTGTGGTACTATTTTGCTTTTCTACTCTACTTCAGCACTCAAAACATTTTATACATGTCTTCATTCACCCATTCACACAAGCACTTTTTTCTACACCTAGGTCTATCACATTGTTGTCACACCTGGTATTTATGGTGTGTTGGTAGAAGGAGCCTCTACATAGTCTTGTGTGTTTGCTCATTGGTAAGTCATAGATGCTAGATTAATTAGTGCTGCTTCATCTACATTATACTGCTCTCTGTACAATCCAGATAGAGAGGAGTTTGCTCACTGGCAAGATGTCGGGGTGATGTTGCTTCCCTCTGCTTCATCGATGCCCTTTGTCTCTCTGCATGACCCCACCAGAGAGGTACAATATTAGGTAGCATGGAGATAATTTTCCCATTGGAAAGCTGTAGCATGGATCCCACTTACACCTGCCCTGGTGACTTTTCACCACTGTGTAATCTTAAGCCCTATGCTGTTCTTCCTCATCTCTTCCAAACCGTGGTCTAATGCCATATGATGTATCCTTACAAAGACAACATGCATTCTCTGTTCTATGGTTTACATCCATAAACACTGAGAGAACAAACAAACAAACACATGCTAAAATGTCACCTGGCTTTTAAATCTACTCAGATTTTAGATGTACTGTTATTCAAATTCCAAAATATCCTTAACAACTGTAACCATATAATAACCTATAGTAGTATTCATAGCACAATAATTATGCTGAAATCTAAAAAAAACACACATTTCCATATATCTAAAAAAGGTGGGTGTAATGTTTCTGTATTCGGATTCATTTTAAAATTCACACTCAGGAATTATTTTTTCAGAGCAAAATATGTGATTAAGGTAGATTCCAATATAATGCATGCTTTAAAAAAATGTTTAAGAGTCAGCCGTACTGCAGATAGTCTGTTACTCCTATCAGACAAGAATACATGTGCCACCTTTTGAAATGTAAAATACTGCATAAAAATGTTTTGTAGCCCACAGCAAATACACAGTGGGGACTAAATACAGCCAGCTATGCTGTGGTGAATGAATGAATAAAACACTTTAAAATTCACACTTTTGAAGGAGTCTCTTAATCAGTGATGTTGCCCCACTGTCTGATTGAGGTCTTTGCCTTTTAGAACCTCTGAGTACATATGTCTGTGCAGGGGAATGAAAGAAGTTATTACTAATACTGAGTGCTGAACATACAGGTCTTTCAAGACTGTAGAAATACACAATGATACTATAGGACTGTATTCTTTCCTGGTTTAACTCACAAATGCACAGCTTAAAGCAGAAAACCTATAAGCTGAAGAGGAAATAGCGTCTCACTAATTTATATCTTCATTTAGCCCGGAAAAAGCCAAGTATTCATTTAACTTTAACTAGTTACCTGTTTCCTCCATATGGTTTAATTTTCTGGGTTACACTATAGCACCAATGCTATAACTTTGACTGCTTTGATGTCTTTTGTCCTGTCTCTCTCCCCTCAGCCCCAAAGGGTTGCAACAGATGACTGTCCCTCCCTGAGCCTGGTTTTGCTGGAGGTTTCTTCCTGTTAAATGGGAGTTTTTCCATCCCACTGTTGCCAAGAACTTGCTCATAGGGGGTTGTTTTGATTTTTGGGTTTTCTCTGTAATTATTGTAGGGTCTTTACCTTAAAATATAAAGTGCTTTGAGACAACTGTTTGTTGTGATTTGGCGCTAGATAAAGAAAATTGAATTGAATAGAATTCATGAATTTAAATCACTTTTTGTGGGAATTTTATGTTTTGCTATGTGAATGGCCTGCAAGCTCAGGTATCTGTGGCATCCATTTATAAAACCACCCAAACAAATAAACACATGACTCTGAACCTTCAGAAAGGTTTACTTGTTTTCACTCGTGATCTTGTCTTCAAGTCTATGATTCTTATTCTTCATCTCTAATGCATATATTTTATTCTGCTCTACATGGGTTTCACAGGACAAACTATGATCCATCCACCCATCCATCCATCCATCCATTTTCTTCCAATTATCAGGGGCTGGGTCGCGGGGCCAGCAGCTTAAACAGAGAAGCCCAGGCCTCCCTCTCCCCAGCCACCTCCACCAACTCATCCGGGAGACCCCAAGAAGTTCCCAGGCCAGCCGAGTGCCATAATCTCTCCAGCGTGTCCTGTCTCAGGGCCTCCTCCTGGTAGGACATGCCCAGAACACCTCACCCAAAAGGTGCCCAGGAGGCATCCTAGTCAGAAGCCCAAACCACCTCGACTGACTCCTTTCGTCTGTAGAGGAGCAGCGGCTTTACTTTGAGCCCTTCCCAGATGGCTGCACTCCTCACCCTATCTCTAAGGGAGAGGTCAGCCACCCTTCAGTGGAAGCTCATTTCTGCCTCTTGCATTCCCAATCTTATTCTTTCGGTTACTACCCAGAGCTTATGACCATAGGTGAGGGTAGGGATTCACCACCTGATGAAGCCAACACGACCGCATCATCTGCCAAGATCAGAGATGAGATTCTGAGGCCACCACAGTGGAAGCCTTCTGCCTCTTGGCTACCCCAAAAATTATAAACAGAATCTGTGACAAAGGGCAGCCCTGACAAAGTCCAACACCCACAGGAAACAAGTCTGACTTATTGCTGGCTATATGGACCAAACTGTCATTGTGGTTGTACAGGGACTGAATGGCCCGCAACAATGGGCCTGACACACCATAGTCCCACAGCACCTTCCACAGGATACCCAGAGGGACACGGTCGAAATCCACAAAACACATGTAGACTGGATGGGAAAACTCCCACGCACACTCGGATATCCTCGAGAGGATAAAGAGCTGGTCCAGCATTCCGCAACCAGGACAAAAATCATATTGTTCCTCTTGAATTCAAGGTTTGACTAATGCACAGATCCTCCTTTTCCGCATCCTGGCATAGAGGCTGAGGAGGGGGCTGAGGAGTGTGAACCCCCGATAGTTGGAGCACACCCTCCGGTCTCCCTTCTAAAAGATGGGAACCACAACCCTGGTCTGCCAATCCAGTGGCACCACCCCAGATCTCCACACAGTGTTGCAGAGGCATGTCAACCAAGAGAGCCCAACAACATCCAGAGCCCTCAGGAACTCACAGCGAATCTTAATCTTCTGGGTTACACTATAGCACCAATGCTATAGCTTTGACTGCTTTGATGTCTTTTGTCCTGTGCCCATCCCCTCACCCCCAACTGGTCGCAGTAGATGACTCCCCCTCCCTGAGCCTGGTTCTGCTGGAGGCTTCTTCCTGTTAAAGTGGAGTTTTTCCTTCCCACTGTCACCAAGTGCTTTCTCATAGGGGGTTGTTTTGATTATTGAGTTTTCTCTATAATTACTCTAGGGTCTTTACCTTAAAATATAAAGTGCCTTGAGGTTTGTTGTTATTTTGCAAAACCATCCAATTCAGTATTAACTATCAGAAGCTGGAGGAGATCAGACTGAACCTTAGTAGTTTTAATCTTAAATATCAATTATCTAAGTGGGAGATTTAAAAAATGCTCATGAGTAGTTCATCTTTTTTTGTTTTAATTTAAAGTGTTTTAATCGTATGATTAAAAACCACTCTTTTATCCTTCAAGCATTAAATGCAACAGAGTGGACATATAAATGAAAACTACTGGTTGCTTTCAAGGTCTAATATATGTTAACATAAAAAATACTTTATTGTATCATTTTTAATTTTAATTATATTTTAAATGAAAACAAACAAACAAAAAACAATAATGTAATGTAACAGTAACCTGTAATAAAAAATAACAAGAATTTTTTCCCCCTCCTTTTGGATAACCACCCTGGTAACTAGATCACTGTGATATCCATGTCCACACACAATTATCTTTGCTTTCAACATGGATGCACTAAAGCTTAAGTAATGAGGCCCAATTTGATTCAATTAGGTGGCGTTTGTGTTGATGGTTATTGAGTGTGTGTGTCACTGGGCTTGCTGGTCATCCCTCTGGGACTCCCTGAGGCCACAGAGTGGATAATTAGAGTTCATGAGAGGGGGTTAACCCACCTCAATGGGCACAAGAGAGCAAGACAGTTCACTGTTACACCTCGCTTTTGATGTCTGGCTAGCTCTCTCTCCCACTATCTACCTGAATGTCAAGCAACTGGGACAGTGCAAGGGCTTGACATTATGTCTGCAGGTTATCATTATATGTATTCTTTTTTTCTGATCGATTGGCTATGGTCTGCAGTGGTGCTTCTGGGGGTAACTGTCACTGCTAGTTAGGGATTGACCAGTGGGTATCATTAAGAGTGAGAGTGCCTGCTTGGGGAAGGCTTTGTTGTGGGGAGGGGTTGTGAAGAAGCCAAGCTTTTTTCTTTTAGCCTCCTGGACTTAGTTGACCTTTCACTTAGGGAGCAGCTGGAGCTGTGAGATATTTAATTGAATGGAGTCTTCAAATGTATTTTGGTGAGAGCAGAGACGATACTGCTGGCTCAAGAACAGGGAAGAGTAGGGAGATGGAGAAGGAAAGTGTAGGGGGGGGAGTTTCTTGACCTTCAAAGCCTAATTGATAGGCTTTTCATAGACCTTGTTTGAAATGTGCGTGGTCCCTGTTGTTCAGCAGACCCTTACAACTTCTGCACAAGTACAAAGTCAACCGCAGGTAGGGAGCCTCCAGTGGCCCGCCACAATCAATAGCAGCCTGCTTGGCTAACGAGAGCTCCAGTCACTCTTCTGCTTTTACAGAGCCCATTAATGGGAGTGCCCAGCCTAATTCTACTGCCTTACTCATTAATGTGGAGAAATACAAGGCAACAGCAACATTATGAAACAGCCTGGAGAATAACTGGTGTTTGTATTCACCAGAAGTCAGGATAGCAAAATGGTATGTCTGGTGCTTGATTGATTAGGAGAAAACCAGAGTTAACAAACAAGGAGATACATCAAAACAAAAGCAGCTTTGGAGCGCTTCTCGCTTTGTCTCCATCTCTTTTGTCCTCCATCTCCCTACCTGATTATTTTAGGTTGCTGAAGTTTGATAAATCAGTGTGATGGGTAACACAGCAGGCTAAAAGATATTGATGACATTTCAATTACTTTCATGTCACAGAGCTGAAAGGTAAAAAGGCTGAAGCTAAGTGTCTGTTAAGACAAGGGAAGTTCAGAAAGAGGAGAAAGCTATGGCCTTCTGTCTTTGAAAAGCAATTTAATTACAACTCCTTACACCCCTTCCTCTATCACCCCTCTCTGTTGAGCCAGCAGGGATATAAGGCTTCAGCGAAGGCAGTGGCCTTGCACAGAAAAGATTTTTGAGGGATCATGTAAAGAGATCAACTGATAAGCAGCTAATTTTATGTACTTATGGGAGCAAACGATTGCATATCCACCCCCATTCCCTCCTCTGATGGAATTCCCCCAGCCGAGATGATGAAAGCAGGCAGCAGAGCCCAGATCTAAGGCTGTTTCGGCCATTAATGCTGATCTCCAAAATAAAAGATTTATGCCGCTTGATAGAGCTCACTAGCAGCAGCAGTATATTCACCCAGCTTGTAGATGAACTCGGATCTCAGACATTTAATTTATCCTGCAGGACTTCCAACCTCCAACCATGAGTCTCTGTACAAATCTGGGCACAATTTCCCCTAAGCTAAAATGTAAAACTCAGATGGGCATGAAATGTGAGTATATATATATATATATATATATATATATATATATATATATATAGATATATATATATCCCCCCTCTGGCAGGGTCTCCCAAGACAAATTGGTCCTAGGTGAGGGGCCAGACAAAGAATGGTTCACATGACCCCTCTTCAAAATAAGCAAATCAAGACCAGCTTATTCCGCCAGGTCTGGGGATGGGGCTTGAGGGAGAATGCCTGGTAGCTGGTTTGGGGCAGCCTGAAAAAGTGGCATTCACCCACCCTCCTGTAGGCTCACCAGGAGGCATCATAGACATTGGGTGCAATGTTATCGGACTTCTGCTAACAACAATTTTTCCACATCAAACACCATGTTTGAACATGAGGGTGTTCATACTATAACTGCACATGGTATAAAGACACCCTAGGTCGTATGTCAATAACCGATGTTGTATTTATATTATCAGATCTACAGCCATATGACACTTGGCTGAAGAGAGGAGCTGAGCTGCTTTGAGGCGACTGTTTGTTGTGATTAGGCACAAGATAAATAAATAAATTGAGCTGTTAACGATCACCACCTGGTGGTGAATTGGACTAGGTAACATGTTTGGACAAGCCCAAAAATATAGTGAGGAAGCATCTGGCAGAAGCCCCAATCTTTGAGATCTTCAATTCCCATCTCTAGTAGAACTTTGACAACATTCTGAAGTAGGCTGGGGACACTGAGTCTGAATTGACCATGTTCCGCACCTTCTTTGTTGAGGTGGCTGCAAATAGCTGTGGCTGAAAGGTGGTTGGTGCCTGTTTTAGTGATAATCCCCAAACCACTATGGGGATTACCGCTTTTCACCTCTGGTGAAGGGAGCTGTCAAGTTGAAGAAGGAGTACTGTTAGGCGTGGTTAGATTATGGAACTCTGGAGGCAGCTGACAGGTACCAGCAGGCCAAGCAGAGTGCACCTTGACAATAGCTGAAGCAAAAACCTGGATGTGGGAGGAGTTTGGTGAGGCCATGGAACAAGGCTATCAGTCAGCCTAAAAGTGATTTTGGATAACTACCAGGCAACTTAGGAGGGGAAAGTGGTGCTTTCCTCACATGGTATATAGGGCAGGTAGGGTGCTGCTGACTTTAGCTGAGGATATGCGGCCGTATGTTCTGGACACTCAGGTGAAGAGACAAGCTGAGCTGTCAACTAATCACCACCTGGGTGGTGAGTTGGATCAGGTGGTGGGTGAAGATGCTGGACAGACCTGGCACACTTAAATGTGTTGTGAGGGTGTGTTGGGAATGCCTGGCAGAAGCCCCAGTCCGCTAGATCGTCAACTCCCACTTCCGGCAGAATTTTGACAGCCTTCCGAGGTAGGCTGAGGACATTGAGTCTGAATGGACCATGTTCCACACCTCCATTGTTGAGGCTGCTGCTCAGATCTGTGGCTGCAAGGTGGTTGGTGCCTGTCGTGGTGGTAACCCCCGAACCAGACGGTGGTCACCAGAGGAGGTGAAGGCTTGGTTAGCCTGTGGGACTCCGGAGGCAGCTGACAGGTAACGGCGGGCCAAGTGGAACGCGGCTCGGGAAGTGGCTGAAGCAAAAACTCGGGTGTGGGAAGAGTGCGGTGAGGCTATGGAAAAAGAATGTTGGACGGCATCGAAGTGATTCTGGCAAACCGTCAGGCGACTTGGGAGGGGAAAGCCGTGCTCCACTCACACGGTCTATAGTGTGGGTGGGGTGCTGCTAAATTCAACTGAGGCTATAGTCGGACGGTGGAAGGAATATTTTGAAGACCTCCTGAATCCCACTGACACACCTTCTGGAGTGGAAACAGAGTCTGGGGACAAGGGGGATGACTCACCCATCACTGTGGGTGAGGTCACTGAAGTGGTTAAACAACTCCTTGGTGGCAGGGCCCCTGGGGTGGATAAGATTCACCCTGAGTTCCTGAAGGCATTGGATGTCATAGGGCTGTCTTGGTTGACATGCCTCTGCAACATCGCGTGGAGATCTAGGGCGGTGCCACTGGATTGGCAGACAAGGGTTGGTGGTCCATAAGGTCTATGCCAGGGTGCTGGGAAGGAGGGTCCGCCCATTAGTTGAACTTCGGATCCAAGAGGAACAATGTGGTTTTTGTCCTGGTCGGGGAACGCTGGACCAGCTCTTTATCCTCTCGTGGATATTCGAGGGTGCATGGGAGTTTTCCCATCTAGTCTACATGTGCTTTGTGGACTTGAAGAAGGCATTCCACCGTGTCCCTCGGGGTATCCTGTGGGAGGTCCTCCGGTAGTATGGGGTGTCAGCACCTCTAAGTCTGAGGCCATGGTCCTCAGCCAGAAAAGGGTGGAGTGCCCTCTCCGGCTCAGGGACGAGTTCCTGCCCCAGGTGAAGGAGTCAAGTATCTCAAGGTCTTGTTCACGAGTGATGGGAGAATGGAGCGAGAGATCGACGGTTCGGGGCTGTGTCTGTAGTGATGCGGTCACTGCACCAGTCTGTTGTGGTGACGAGGGAGCTGAGTGTAAAAGCGAAGCTGTCAATTTACCAGTCGATCTATGTTCCTACCCTCACCTATGGTCATGAGCTTTGGATAGTGACCGAAAGAATAAGATCACGAATACAAGTGGTAGAAATGAGTTTCCTTCGAAGGGTGGCTGGCCTCTCTCCTAGAGATAAGGTAAGGAGTGCGGCTTCTCTGCTTGGCTTCTGCCCCCGCGACCCAGCCCCGGATAAGCGGAAGAGAACGAACGGATGGATATATGCTTTCTATCTAACATTCACACACAATCACACTTCAATGACCTTGTCGGAGAGCAATTTGGAGTTCAGTAACTTGCCCAAGGATACTTTGGCATGTAGACTGCAAAGAATACTTTGAGGGCCCTCTGGGTGGATGAGATTTGCTCCGAGTTCCTAAAAACTCTGGATGTTGACAGTTCAGTCTTTATTTACACAGGAAATAAAAAGCAATGTTGAAAGCAGCTGTGGGAGTTCAATTGAATCCAGGTTCTCAGGTGGTGTTCCACTAGGAGAGAGAGTGTTAATATTTGATCCATAACTGTCCACAGAAATAGGTGAATTGATGCTGCCGTGAGTATATGAGCTCATTTGAATGACGCAGGCTAGCTTTACTGAGAGGGGAGCAAGGGCACATGGAGAATCCATGGGATGGCTGTAGCTCAGGAGGTAGAGCAGGTCACCTACTAATCGATTCCTAGCTGCTCCAGGCTGCATGCCAAAGTATCCCTGGGCAAGATATTAATTGGAGTATGAATGTGTGTGAATGTTAGACAATAAAAACACTTAGCTTAGTTACACATGGAAGTGCTTGTATGAATGGGTGTGAATGTAAACGTGTTGTATAAGTGCTTTGATTGCTCAGATAGAGTAGAAAAGCGCTATATAAGAACTAGTCCATTTACCAGTAGCACTGGAGGATGAGCAGATGAGTGGTTCATTTGAAGCAAGGAGAGACGAGTGAGACAGAAATTCATGGAACATCTCAGGAGTGCAAAGGTTGGCCTGATTACCACAAATTGAGGCAGACTGGGTGGCTTTGCTGATCTTTTAACACTAGCCCAGATGTATTTGATAACAAATAGGTGTGTGAGGCTGAAGAATACCCAAACTACATCCACAAGGAAGGAGAATGCCTACAGGGAAACACCCACCAAAGTAGGACTTGAAAAGCATGCAGGTTCGCCTTCTATGCACAAAGTCAGAACTGTTTTCCTGACTGCAAAAGATCTACACTCTCACTGATATCGCACTGACCTAAGACTTTCAAAAATAAAAACTTCATTTCAGAAAAAATAAAATGGGAAATTTAGAGCAGCATGAAGTCTGAGCTTTTGGCTTTCAGGGGTTACTTGCACACACTGACACACTATTTGGAACTTTGGTCATATTTAATGTGCACATCTACCACTATAGCAATATATATTTTGCAGAAAAAAAGGAAAAGCATGATGGGTCCCCTTCAACCAGTTCACCAATATTAAGTTTTTCTTCTTGTTTACTCTCTGAATGTGGAATTTTCATATTCCAGTGATATTGAATTAAGTTTGTGTGGACATTTCTGGAGCAGCAGGGGAAATTTCCCCCCAACATAACCTAATTAGAGATCACATCAGGGTAGTTAGGTGAATGGTTTATTCATTATTCAGAGGTACATTTTATAGGCCAAACTCATTTAGATGCTCATTATCAAACCTGGCAAGAGATCATATTATTCTGCAGTTTTAATCTTGAAGGATGTGAGTGTTAAAAAGGCAGAGTTTGGCCAGTGCGCGGAAAACTAACAATCTGTCAGATCGATGCTTTGATTAAACATTGAAGAATTGCCTCTCACAAGGAAAACTGTCATCTCTCTGCTGTTTCCATGGACTCCCGTGAGCCCACACCATTGTCCAGTCATCACTGCAGCCACACCCTCAGATGGGGGTTAACCTAATCTCATTAGCTTTAGCAACCTTTGATCATTTCCTGGTGTCAACAATAAAAAGGAGGTGAAGCTTCAGTCTGATCCTTAATGGCATTTGATTGGCAGTCTTAACGGAATATGGAGTATCAAGGTCATCCTTGTAGAAAGCTGTTGCTTTATGTTTGTAATGGATCAACTAGGTCTGCTCAGATTATGTCCCATGATAGGGTATGCACTCATATTAAGAAAATAAATAAATAAAGGAGGGAAAGAAAGACAATATCAATATAACAATGATCATTAGACACAAGTATTGCTTTCTGGGAAATTTAAATATTTTTCTGTGTTCCATTTGTCTGATTCAGACCTTGATTGGCTAACCCCGGAGGAAGAAAGAGCGACAGACTTAAAAAACTGATAAATGAAACAAAAGAAATGAATAATGTTAGCTTGCAGATACTACAGGGAATTTATTAGAGACACACCAAACTGATCTCTCGTTCTGTCTTTAAAAATGCCCAGGATGAATCAAAACTGCATACATGATGAAACACAGATGGCTGATTAATATAAAACTATGACATTTAAAATATAACTTTCTTAGTCTCAACAAACACCCATCTAAGATCTGACTTCCCTACCATCTGTGTCTCTCAGCATCAAATTCACAAACTGAAACTATAAAGCTTTAAGACTATGAGACTATTAATGTAGCAAAACCATTCAGATCTGTATGTGTAGTCAGATTTGTAAATGTGTGAATAAATCTATAAACCTGTACAGAGATTTGTGAATGTGTACAGGAATCTGGAAATGTGTAAGTGTGCATAAGATATTAATGGCTGAAAAGTCTTAAAGTCTTGCTCAAAGCACTGAAAATACAAACAAATCATCAGTTACGACCCACATGGCTTTTCAGGTGGCTGTTTTTACGTGTCACTTTTGCTACACTTCCATTGTGCCAGATCTGGGCACCAGATTTTTTTAATTGTTCTTATTCTTTGTTATGGACTTAGTAGGCAACTGGTGTCTGAGTTCAGTGTGCAGATGGGCCCGCAGACTTGGGGCTTGTCTGTACACTCTAAACTACACAGTGGGGGCGGTGGGTGCTAGCTTTGGGTGCTCCGGGGTGTTGTTCCCTCGGGTCCTGGACCCACTTCCGCAGGTAGTGCTCTACCTCCCGGTCTTCTGACTGTAGGGACTCTGTCTGGGCCTACCTTTTCCTTCTGGTGGTGTGGGCATGTGCATGTCACTGGGATGTGTGGCCTCAGGTCTTCAGTGCTCCTGGGGTGCTGCAGACGACCCAGGTTTCTGGGTCCTTCTCTGTCTGTCTCGGACTTCTGGGGTCGCTGTTATGGCTTCTCACCCCGATTATTAAACACACAATACACACACACACACACAACTTAAGATCATATGCTGGTTTCTGTTTTTGTGTTTCTCTCTTTGTTGTTTCTCTCAGAGTTGGCAGCCCATTATTCTTTTGTCTCACCCCCCTCCCTTTTTCCTCCCTTCTTCTATCACTTTTTTTCTGCCTGTCAGCTCCGTTATACTTAAACAGTATTATACTAATATCAATAATTAAATAAAAAATTTAAAAAACACTAATAAGAGGACCCTTTCTAAAGCTCCTCTTGGCAAAGCAAATGTGTCTGGCTCAACACAGCATGCGTATCATAATTTTGATTGCTTAAGCTGCCAGACAGGACAGGTTATTTAACAAAAAACAAAGAAAAAAGATCTGGGCACCAATCTGTACATGTGTGCAGCAATCTGTATGAGTGCGGAGAGCTGTCTGCAAGTCAAGGGTTCATTAACCCTCACGGGCTCAGACTGTCTTGCTTTCTGAGCACATACCATCAGGTGGCGTACTATTCAGTCTTGAAGTGTGACACTGGTTGGCTGGTAGTGGTGGTTGCACAGATGAAAGGTAGACTCAGATGGACAGACCAAAATGGATTTACCAAATGCTTGCTGTAAGTACATGGTTATATTTTTTCAGTTATAATAGCTCATATTGGATCTTTGTAAAAAATAGAATGTTATTTGTAACTGAGAAAAGCTGCGACTGTAAGGGCTGACTAGGCCAATAGTTATAATTGGACCCAAATGCAGGACCAACAAGGACAACTAATGAAAGTTTTAACTGTCTTTATTTTTCCACAATGAATAAAGTAACTGCTGGGGGGCACAAGGAGGCTGCAGGAGATCTTTCAAGGTCTGGGGAAGAATTTGCTGAGAAAGTCCACAGAGATTTCCACACAGAAATGAGAACTGATTCACTGCGCTTACTTGGATTACAGGAGGAGGTTTTCCAGAAAGGGGAGTCCACTGGTTTGGTTCCTGGCAGATAATGACCATCAGTGGGTGAGAAGGCAGGTGAGGAACAGGAAGTAAGTGATCCAGAGGTGGCTCAACAGCTAGCTCAACAGAGACAGGCTGGATATTGAGGTAAATGACCACTCTTCAGCAGGGAAGCACTAGGAACAAGGAGAAAGGATGCTAGCACAATAACAAAGGGTGTTACCAAGAAGCCAAGGAGGAGCCTGTTTACAACGCTTAGCCCTCATATGCGTACCTGGGGTATGCATATGAGGGTTAAGAGGCAGACTATCTGGCAGAGACTGGATGCAGAAGCTGGTCCTTTTGTACTGTGGCAGATAAGACCGATGAAGCATAGACAGTCTGCCTGAAGAGCGGGAATCTCCGGATATGCCTGCTCAGCCATCCTGGAATGGTTGAGAGTCAAAACCAAAACAAGCCAGTGCAATGACTATGACAGTGATTGGTCAGCTTATGGTTCACCTAGCAAAATCTTACTTCCATTGGCAGAAAGTAGCTGGCTGAAGTAGTTAGCTAAAAAATGGTTTGATATCTAACTAGAAGCCAGAGTCATGTGCCTAAAACCCACAGAATAAACTTAATCTCCAATCTCATTGTACATAAAGGCATTCTATTCTATTCTATTCTATTCTATTCTATTCTATAATGCAGGATATAGAAAATAATTTGAATTATTTTTGAGCCTGCTCAGCTCTGGCTCATCATATAGCTGAAATATAGCTAACAGCACAACAATAATATTTTTTTAAAAAGTATGTGCAGCCTACTTGGAGCGACATAAAGAAATAAGCTTACAGTAATTCCCTCCCTTCTCTTGCATTATAGGAGTTCAGCGTGATCAGATCAGATACCGCACAGTTTCACTACATTGTATATTAGTTACAGTCCAGTTTGATTTCATGTGGGCCAAACCAGTAAAATCACTGCATGACAACCTTCATACACATGGATTTCAATACTTAGACACAAATTTCCACACTGAAATACACATACATGGATTGAGATCCACACACACAATCTTTTTGTTAAATAATAGCCTCACATAAGAACATTATCTATATGGCATATGTGAAGTGCTGTGGTTTGGCTATAATGTAAAGAAGACACACAAAAGGGGTCAAAATAAAAGTATTTTTCTGTTTGTTAGGGATTTTTGTATGTTTGTTTGGTTTGGTTTATCACCAATTTAATATGATCATAAATGCCAAAATCAGAGAAAACAATGTTCAAAAACAATTTAATAATTTATTTTCAGGCTTTTCTTTGTTTGTTCTGATGAGTCCATAAAATCCAAATAGGAATAGGCCTAGACAAAACTTTTTGCCTGTCAAGCATTTGCTTGTTCAGGTATGTTGAAAAAGTCACATGAAATGAAACCAGTTTGGTCGGCTATGAGATACTATAATTGTTCATTCAGTATTTGTTGAGGGTTTTTTATAGTATGAAAAAAAATTAAACATGTCTTAATACTGAATGGTCAGCATATTGTTGTATCAAGGCATTTGCATCATGTAAATAAATAAATCATACTTGTTTTGGGGATTATCTTACTGTATCAGGTCTACATTAAATACATTAGCATGCAGACGGTGAAAAAAGTGAACATCTGAGATCCTGGCTGAGTTGATTAGTGCTATCTCCTTTAATTTCCCATCAAAGTGATGGGAAGATCACTCGTTTCCCAAATTAAGCATTATTCGCTGGTAACTTAAGAGATTCCACTTAGCTGAAAAGTGGTTTTTCATGATTGTGTTGCCCCTCACCTCCTTTTCCCATTCAAATACTTTAAAAAAAGCCTGAAAGAGACAGCTCCCCACCCACTCCAATCCTCTTTTATCCTTGTGTGTGTGTGTGTGTGTGTGTGTTGTGTGAAGATGTGTATGTGTTTGAGTGGTGGTATAGTGGTGTGAGGAATATCAGGTAAGAGAATGAACTGTTATGGCTGTTCTAATTGCTGGAGTGATCATAGAGATGTGTAATTTATTTCAATTGGTTTTTGACATTTGGAGAACAGCTTCTACAGTCACTGTGCCTGAGCTCTCTGGCCAGTAATTATTCAATTACACAAGCTAATTGACACTCTGTGTTGTCTTTTAGAGGTTGATTTATTGGGTAATTGTGCTGCCTCTAAAAAGCCACTTCACCCTTGCTATTGAAAGTCCATGCTTGTTCTATTTCAAGGGTATAGTACAAGGCTCACAACAATACAACAAACACAGATTTCAACATATTTTTGATTGCAGCTTTTGATTGGTATAAGTGTTTTGAATATGAGCAATGAGTGCGTTGGCCTCATGCCATAGTTTCCCAGGTGTTGTTTAATCACTCCTGAATTCATGAAGCACCATTGAACACAATATCACTTATATAATGCTGCCACATTGTTGCCATATTAAACTTTACAAAGTGTGCTCAAACTCTGAAATGTTAATTGCTAATGTTAATGTTAATTACATACAATAGAGATTTTATCACAGCTGTATCTGTTAACCATGTGGAAAGGTTCAGACAATAAATAATTCTGTGTTCACTTAAAGCTTTAAGGCATACAACTACAAACCATACAATTTAGCACTGACACATGTGAGGAGGGTGTCAAAAGAAGCCACTTGAGATGCTTCAAGTATCTGGTGAGGATTACTCCTGACTGCCTCCATTTGGAGGTTTTCTGGGTACACCCAAGTGAGAGGAGACCCCAGGGTAGATCCTGAACCCCTTGGGGCGATTTTATGTCTCATCTGGCCTGGAACACCTCGGGATCACCCAGGAAAAACTAGAAAGTCTTGCTGGGGAGAAGGACATTTGGAATACCCTACTTAACCTGCTGCCACCACAAACAGACTTTGGCTAAGTGGAAGAGGATGGATGGATGGATGGATGGATGGATGGATGGATGGACCTTGAGAAAATACATTTTATTAGAGCACCTCCAGTGTCGCATGACCTAAACAAGTGTACTGTTATTAGGCTGTATGATGTGTACTATAAGTGTAATGTACCTTTAGATACCTTAAAATTTGTGTTAAACAGCATAAGCCATCTAAACAGTCCTTTGCTCTCCCTGCATTTATACTGTAATGCAATCTTGTTAAAGTTTACTAAAACTAAATACAAAAACAGGTTTGAAAAAAAAAATCCTACTTAACTGAAATAAAAAATTGATTAAAAATAACAAACTGTAATTGTAGCAGAGACCCTCATCCATGCCTTTGTCACCACCCAGCTGGATTGCTGCACTGGGGTCTTGTTCGGGTTTTCCAGCAAAGCCCTGAAAAGGCTCCAGTGTGGCAGGCTTCTGACATGCACTAAGCTCTGGTAACATATCACCCCTCACCCTCATAAATCTCTACTGCCTCCCAGTCAAGTCATGCATTACTTACAAGATCCTTTTTTTCACCTGCAAATCCCTCAATGCCCTGGCCCCTCAGTACCTGTCCAACCTCCTTCACCCGTGCAAACAGTCTTGGATGCTATGGTGCTCAGCCCCGGGTCTGTTTTCTGTCCCTCGCACAAACCTTCATACCTTTGGGGACAGCGTCTTCCATGTGCTAGCCTCCACCCTCTAGACCTCCGTCCCATCTGAGTTTTGTGACGCCCCATCACTGGACTCTTTTAAGAAACTTCTCAAAACTCACCTCTTCAACCTCTAGCCTTTTGGTTTATTTATATACTTTATTTATACTTCTTTATGAAGCATCCTTGGGTTTCTTGAAAGGTATTATACAAATCAATTATTTTGGAAAAATAATAATAAATAAGTACAAAAAGTAAAATGTAGAGGAAACATCTTTAGGTATAGTCTTTGTGAATTTGTTGGTATAACAGACACAAATTGGAAGCACTGAGTGATTGCTGACATCATATGTTATGTTTGTATAGGAAAACATATTTTAAAATTGAAATTTTGTCACCGACAAATACCCACCATTACACTGTAACAGAAAAACAAACATTCTGAAAAGAAATACAAATTCAACTAAAACTAATTTTTGAATTAAACTTTTTTTAAAATTAATCTGAATGGAGTAAACATACTTTTGAAGCTAGTTGAGACTAAATTAAATTAGAATTAATTAAGTGAAAAAATAAAATAAAACCTAATGAAAAATGCAAAACTAATACCTCTGCTGATACTGTATGTGAACAGCAGGTGTGTTGTGTCTCTGCAGCTATATGAATGTTAGCTGCTCCTTCATTTTCTCAGTGCCACCTTTGTCACATACGTAGTTTAATGACTTGTTGAAGAAAGTTTCCTTCTGCACATAACTCTTCAAAATAATAAATCACAGGATTCCTGCACATGTTAATTGACATTTGACAACATCATTTGCATAATGATTCAAAACAGCCTCAAGGGAGATGCTTAAGAGGAGGGAAACATTATGGATTTGCTAATTAGTTATTGTCAATTCCTCTGTGTTGCTGCAGTCGTTAGTCTTGGTGAACTACCTTGATCAGACAACCATAGCTTTATGATAGTCATCATCACTATTCAATCATGATTATTGCTGCTTTTCTTGGGCAGCTGAAATTACCATGTCATAATATGCCTGACAAAAATTCCTGGTGAAGCTTTAAATCAGAATATGCAGCCTAATCAAAAAAGTCTTGTCAGGTCTATTTATATAGTTACTTGTAAAGAAAGAATGACTGAAAGGCTCTGCAAACACAGGCAGACATACAAAGTGAGAAATACATCAAGGACTGAGATTTTGTGCAGTCATTATTTAATTTATATAATTTCACATAAAGAGTGTAGACTTGTTGCTTGGCAGTTAGAATTTGAGTCCAAAACATTACAGTCAAATTTGGACTTGTACCTGTTTTTATTTATTTATATTTTGAGCATGGCATCTAAAGTTTTCAGTAAGCTCTTAAAGAGCTTGTCACTGGAGCATTTTAGAGATGTCTCAAACTGGAGCTGAGCAGCATCCAACAAGAATATAATAAGAAACAGGAATCAAGAAAGGAGCAAGGTAACACACCGACTCGATGGAGTCCCTTTTTTGTTTTAGATAAGTCAGGGATGATTCCAAGTAGACTATATAGTAGTTATGTGAAATCAGCTTGAGTTTGCAATATACATCTGACTGTACCCATTATAATGCAGACAAGCAGAGCCAGCCAGAGAATATAGTTAATTACTACAGTACAACCTACCCTCGACGTACTTGTGAATTACCCTTTTAAAATTTTTTGAGAAAATCAGCATCTGTGTTGGAAACATTACTTTCCCTACAGATTATGCAGTGTTTTTGGACAGCCTGGAGGCAGAGCAGAACTGAGCAGAGGGACTGCTCTGGAGGATGGCCCAGAAACAGGGAAGCCCGCCCAGGTCAGTGATGCAGGGGGGGGACTGCTCGGGATGGTGGAGCCATGGAAACTGTGTATGAGGCCAGCAGTGCAGACAGGACCATGCTGGAGGCTAAGCAGGTGGCCGGCAGAAAAACTGTAGCTCAGAACCATGAAAAGTCAGCTCTTGTTTTAATTCACTTGGTGTTGGCTCTCACTATGGGATTGCATCTCTTCCTGTTCCTGTGTTTTGTGTAGCTTAATCGGTGTAGATTAATTGATTAACTACAACTATTTAGATAACAACCTATTTATTTTATAGTGTAATAATAATAATAATAATAATAATAATAATAATAATAATAATAATAATAATAATATTATTAATAATACATTTTATTTATAAGCCCCTTTCAAGACACCCAAGGACACTTTACAGGGACAAAACAAGACAAACCACAAAAGCACAAACAAGAAACTAAAATGACCAAAAGAACTACAGCGAGCATGCAGTTTGGAACAGGTGAGTTTTGAGTCGTGATTTGACGATATGAAGAGAGTTGATATTGCGAATGTCTGGTGGGAGAGAGTTCCATAGTTAGGGAGCAGAGTGAGAGAAAACTCTGTTCCACATAGTGGTGAGGCGGGCAGTAAAGCGGATAGAGGATGAAGAGCGGAGGGTGCGAGATGAGGAGGTGATGTAAAGAAGATCAAGTAGATAAGGAGAGGCGAGGTTGTGGATGGCCTTAAACGCAAACAGGAGGATTTTGAACTGAAGTCTGAACCTAACTGGAAGCTAGTGGAGCTGCTGTAGGACTGGGGTGATGTGGTGAAATGAGGGAGAAAATATTACGAAGGGGAAGGGGGTGTCATGGTGGCTGGTGGAAAACGGACCCAGATGCAGAGGCAACAGTTCACAGAAACAGAGTCTTTATTCCAAAATAAATGTAAATAGGGAAAACAGGTGAAAGTGGAATTTTTCTGGCGAGCACAGAGAATCTGAAAAGAGAAAGCAAACAGGGTCAGGCAGGAATAACTAACTAAAAGAAAAGGTGATAGTCAGAGGGGAAGGTAAGGTGGCTTACTCAGAACTCAGGTTTTACGGTTTGGTTGGGGATGTGGCTGGTGGAGTGAGTTGAGGCTGAGGTGGTCTGAAGGGCAGGCAGGCAGAAGTAGATGAAGCAGGGGAGCTGGAATCGCGGCTCTGAGGGAAGGTGATGCAATAGAATGGAGATGATGAGCTAGAGGATACACAGAGTGACTGAACAAGAAACACAAGACTGTAATTCCTTGACGCAAGCAGCTAGGTTTATAACAGGTGGGGCAGAACAATCTGGTGGCGAGTCAGTGACTCAGCCCCTCCTAAATACCCCCGACCTTGATGAGCAACAGGAAACAGCTGCCTGCCCCAATGGATCACCTGGAAGACAAAAACACTCCCACCAACCCCACGGCCCACCCTGACCCATGACAGGAGGTAAGAGATGAAAAGGAGGGGCCCCAGGACAGAGCCTTGAGGCACACCTGAGGTAACAGGAGAGGGGTGGGATTTGAAAAACTTAAGCTAGATGAACTGAGTGCGGTCTGTGAGATAAGAACAAAACCAGTCGAGAGGGGTGTGGGAGATGCCAATAGAAGATAATCTGTA
>JAMQGT020007242.1:0-11784 GCA_024447675.2 Pterophyllum scalare | reverse complement strand
ACGTGGTACTGTTGCTTCATAGTTCCGTATTGCTATACTTTTCACATATTCATTTACACTATACAATGTACAATGACAAGAAAAGTTGGTTCGTCATTAACTTTAAGTTAAGCAGCATTTCAGAGCGTAGTCATTGACTTGTAAGGAAACAAGGAACAAACTCGGCTGCAGCACAATTTTTCCATGCTCTGATTCTTTGTTTCCCAGGTGGAGAAAATCATTCAGATCCAGATTAAACCCATCTCACCCTCCCAGCTGATTTAGAGCTTTGATGTCTGGATAAAGCACTGAAGCCTGCTCCCTGCAGAAAGTGCCACAACAAACCACAATCTTTATTTTGTCAAAGCTTCACATCAGCATCCAGCACAGGATTCCCCGCTGGGTTTTCATGCTGGACAAACAAACACCACACAGTTATCCTTCTAGTATCAGCGTCCAATACAAATGGCATCAATAGAGAATAAAGACAAAGCAACTGATGCTTTCTTCTTTTTTGTCTTGTCTCATAAATTATTCTGATGCTCTGTCTACCTCTAAACTAGTCACTAGTGAGCTGCCTGTTTGTCTGAGTAAATTGAGTAAAGAAAAAAAAAATCTTGTTTGTTGTTTTGTGCTTTGAGTCCAGAGCTTCACAAAAATGTTTCCTCAGCTGATCTCCACTGCTGCAGTGCAACTCCTCGGTATTAAAATACCACTCAAAAAGCATCTTACCAACAAACAGATACATAAGATAATTTGAATCATCCCATCTACATTTAAGAAATATGTATTTCTAGAATACATTTAACCTGTACTCCATAATGGCTGTGATCAGCCATTCTGCATTTTTCCATGATGGCAGTGCAGGGCTGGAAACTTTCTACTGCTGTCTCTGCAACAACATGCCAACATTCAGTCCCTTAAACACCTTTCTGCCCCACCCTGATGCTCGGTCTCCATTCGTATAATGTAATGAGATCTGGATCTCAGTAAGAACACGTTAAGAATAAACGGTTAGCAGTTAGTCTCCACACACACAGCCTTTGCTTTAGCCTGCTCTCACGCTTCAACCACTGGTTGTGTGAGACAGCTGCAGCTGCTCTACAGGCAGTCTGATGAAAACAAATGTTGGATATGGAGCATCAACGTTTTTCAGCTTCTGAAATGCCAGAAACTTTGGGAGGCACTGCTTTAATGGACACCACAGACTCACAGTTTCTTTGTGTTACAAGGTCAGAGGTCAGATCTTACCCAGGAAGTGTTTGTCGGTGCGGAGTTTGGTGGGGTCCAGAAGAACTCGATGAAGACATAGGAGGCAACAACAAGAACGAGGCAAACCCCCAAAAGAGCCCAGATCACACTGTGGAGGAACAACCTGCAGGACACACAGCACTGCTCAGCACACACACTACTACACACGGTACTAGTGAGCACACATACACAGAAGTATAGAGTTTCAAGTATTCATTAAAAGATTAAAAATGCATAACTTTTGCTACACTAACACACGTTACTCCAGGATTTTAGGGGAGACTTTTGGAAATGCTGCTGACTCAGTTTTATGTTAAACACACTGAGACTGTGTTTGAATCTGCACAGGGCAGGAGCACAGAGTCATGAAAACAACGACGACACCCACATTCAACTCCTCACTGAGTCACATGAGTCACGACGCGTCCTCTGATTCACCGCCCCCTCCCCATCGTCCGGCAGCCGCCTCCTTCTGTTAGTCTGTCGTGACTTTGGCGTTTTAAAGATGCTTAAAGTCTCAGAGACTCAGACGTGCAGGTGCAGCAGCAGCAGTGGGGTAAAATGATCAGAGCTGTGTAACAGCGCCGCCTCCCTGTCAGAGGCAGCTGTTTGTTGGGAGTACAGCAGTGTAGGTGACAGCTTCCTCCACAGAAAAGCAAACCAACACTCACTTGTAGTTCCTGCTGCCCACGCAGTTGTTGAGCCACCGACAGTGATGGTCAAAGTTCGCCACGCACTTGTTACAGGCACTACAATGTTTCGACTTTGGTCCCCTGAAACAAAACAATGCACAGATTAATATGCTGACTTCATTTGAGCATCTGTACTTACAACCCATGATTCGTGGATCAGAACGTTTTTATTTCAAACAGGATTCGGTTTCTTAAAATGGTAAATAAACCGTTACATAAACAGCCAATCACAGCGCTTCACATCCTGCTGTTGTCACGGTGATAGTTACAGTCGTCTGCTGCACACGAAGACTTCGATCAAACATTCAGAAGTTTAATGTTGACCTATTTTGCATTTTTTCCTTATACGGTGAGAGCGGGTGGATGTTCATATAGTACAATATTGTCCCAATAGAGCGCTCAGACTGCTGGCGTACTCTGTGGTTCCTAGGATACTGAAGAGTAGAATGGGAGGCAGAGCCTTCAGCTCTCAGGCCCCTCTTCTGAGCTCCCACATATTTATATACCACTATAGCATTTAGAGGCTTAAACCAGCATTAGTTATTATTAATCTCTGACTCTCTTCCACGGTGTGTCTTTTACAATAAAAAGCGTCTTGAGTCGACCGCTGTTGTGATTTGACGCTATATAAATAAAACTGAATTGAAGTGAATATTAAACATAGCAAAAGCCTCCAATATTGAGGTCAGTATATGTGAGCTAAATACTCAGCGTCAGTCTGTTTTCTTTCTACTCTTGAATCTGTATGATATGAAAGAGTCCTTATCTCAGACACACAGCTGTCTTTCATTTTTGTTTCTGAGGGGCAACCTATCAGAGGAAAACTGGTTGAAAGCTTGTTTCAGACAGGGGATGAACTGCACCGGGATCAGTATAAGATAAATAACATTATGTGTAATTGGGTGTCATGCAAAGCTACTCTAGGAACAGCATAACAAGCACAATAAGCCCCCTTTAGAACTGCTCTTCAGATTCTGGGTCATCGTGCCTGTGATGTTCAGAAATGAGTGTTATGGGAAACGATGTCAGATGAAGGATGCATGTCTGACAGGAGGTTTACAGTTTGTAAGAGCCCCTGTGACCCAGTTCTCCGAGGCCTCCCGAGACCAGCCCACTGACCCTTTTCTTCTGAGGTCGTCGCTGTAGCTCGGCTTCTCATCACCTCCTGGCTTCTCTCGGCACCTCCATTATTTACAGCACGCTCAGGAGCTGAGCTTCATTCAGCTGCGGAGGACTATGCAACACTGCAATTAACTTCACATCACCTCTCCCTGCTCCCCTCAAGCCAGTAAAATATTTAAATGTAGACTTAAAAGCGGCTGAATTCGGTCGTGAGCAGCTCCTGTCTGCTATGCAGATGCACAGATGACCTGAGGCACCTTCTGAGCTGTCGTTCCTCTGGAGGTCCGCTCTGATGCATATCAAAGATGACAATCAACTCACACTCAATCTAAACATGTGCACCTCATTCGAGTGAGTACACAGCGAAACAGCTAATTCCTCTTGACATTTACAATGTCTACACACAGAGTGAAAACAACCATAAGCTGTTTGCACATAATGAACTATGGAAAATGATGGGAGAATCAGGTCGGGATAAGTCCTTCAGACATGAGCACATGTGAGATGTGGAAAGATTAGGAACATTCGGATTCTGATTAATAGAAATACTCCATTGGATTTAGGTAAGGCCTGATTTAGACTTCTGTGCAGGGTCTTTGTGAGGCTTACGTACGTAACTAGAATTCCCCTCTGAACCCTACGCAGTAATCATGATCTTTGCAGGCTGCATCAGCCTGACGTGTAGTTACATTTCTCAAGAGATGCACGTCAGGTTATGTCACAGGTTACTGCGTAGGGTTCAGAGGGGATTTCTGGCTACATACGGAAGACTCGACTCCACTGGATCTTCTATCCAGCTTGGATAGAAGATGCAGGACGAACAGTCTCTACTGTGCTATCTGAATGCGGGCACAGCTGGTGCAATTGGGCATCATGCTGACTTTGTGCAAGAGGGCTGACAGGTTAAAGACCACCTGAGCTCCGATCTGACTGAGACTGAGAACGACACTTGCAATTTGTTAGGCAACGTCTAGAAAAGTTCATGGCTGCGGTGCATGGTTTAAAAAAAGGTTACAGAGAAAGGTGGAACACAGGGGAGGACCCATCACAGAATTCAAAACTCAATTTAACCTGACACGTTTTACAGTTCTTTGAGCAGAAGCTTCATGACCTCACATTAGGATCAGTAAGACTCTGACTTTGTGACATTCACAAAGAATTCCAAAGTCCGCAGCTTTAAATGAACCTTTGTAAACCTGTTAGTAACTCTACAAGACTTCCACTTTAATTCATGGGACAAATCTTTCCAACACACGCACAGAGACCCTTTAAAATCAGACATGCTTCCAAACAACCTAAACACACCAGAGTGTGATTGGACAGTGACAATCCAGAGCATGGGACACGCAGCTCAGGACACGAATCCAGCTTCAGTTCATGTTCATGTTGCTACCAACAAACCTGAGCTGCTAGCAGGCAGTTTGTGTGAGGTGAGCATGTGTGTGTTTGTGCAGCCTGCAGAGACTGTCCTCCTGCGAGGGATCCTCAGCAGGGACGTAATGCCTGTGAAAACTCCAGGAGCAGCTCAGGTAACCACAGCTGGATGATCCCTGTTAGCCATGTTAGCTCGATAAAAAGCAACTGGGCTAAAATATCTGAGCTATTAACCGACCACGGGAAGCAAGATCGGACGTTTCAGCTGGTGTTAGCGCCACCTGCTGGCAGCAGTCCACAGTGTGGTTCTTAGAGGTTCTGATTGACCTTGGACCATTCAGGATTGTTTTTAACAGACCTCCGTGCTCCGTGGTAGATGAACCCTGATTTCATCTAAAGCCATCACCACTGCCTGTGTCACACTGGTGCACATTAAGGGGTATGAAGTTCCCACGTACACAAGTCTGCCAGGATCCACTTTTGTCACCGGACCGTGAGGTTCTGTGCGCGCGTTCCTTACAACAGAAATTACGTGCAGCGCCTGCAGCTGTCTGTGTGCAGCAGGGCCGTGCTGCATCATATCGCCTGCAATAATGTCGGTTTAAATTTTTACGTTATATAAAAGTGTGATATGATGACATCAATGACATAGTAACATCATACCTTTATGTTCCCAAGCACACAATAACACGAGCTCAGACATGTCTGAGAGCGAGAGCATCATGTCAGCCTCCGATAATGATGCACTAGTAAAGGAAGCGACTTCAACAACTTCCAAAACAACACAGTGAAGCATGCATGAAAACCCTTCCCACTAAAGGAGGAAACAACAAACTCGTGTCACCACTGTCAAGTACCACCAGGTTAGGAAGGAGGCGAGGAGCAGATCCTAGCAGCTGACCCAGAAGTAAACAAACGGCTCAGAGAGCATCACTCGCCAGCTGCACTCCATATGACAGGAAGAGTAAACAGTGGATGGAAAAGGACGACTTTAGGAAACTGGTTAAAAAGCTCGACCCAAGACACAACACCCCAGGCAGGAAATATTTTCTCTTTCTGTTTTATTACGCAGGTTCCTGAAGAGTTACAAGGTCAAGTTAATAATTAAGTTACTGGTAAACTAAAGTGTTAAGTAGCTTTGTTATATTTTTCTACAGAAATCACCACCTATACACTGTGTCACTACCACTGCACTATAAATCTGCCAGCCCCTCACCTAAAACTGCACATTCTATACACAAAGGGAAAACCTTTGTGTATTTTATATTTCACTAAAGAAGAAAAAAATCATTCATATTACTGTAAAACTTAACTGCTGAACTACAAATGTAACTACAAACTGTAAAGATGCTCTGTAGAGATTCTTATTAAAAAAATATTCCACAGTGTGACTGATGCTGCGATCAGAGCATCGAATCACCCGGCTGAACTGGCCGTGAGCTTTAACAGTTATCCCTGCTGCTGATTCATCGACACAGCTCACCACTGCTGAGTTTTAAAGTACAAGTCGTGAGCTCAGAGGACATTTGGGCTTTTTTTATCTTTAGGATGAAGGCTTCCGACAGTTTCGGGGTCGTTAACGTGATGCAGCAGACGTGCATTTAAGAGCAGCAGTTTGTTACTCACACGTCGACCTGGCACAGGTAGCAGTGGCAGTTCTCGATGACGTGGGCGTGCTTGGAGCGGTCGAACACAGGGACCGGGCCTCTGACGCTCTTCGTTCTGACGTTGTAGTCGGCCGGGTCGACGGACACGGCCATGACGTGGACGAACAGGTGACACACGAACATGACACCCGTACACTGACACACAGATCAGGAATGACACGCAGAGCGGTACGACCTCATCACTCTCTGTCCAGTCAGTAACAACAACTCAATACTATAATAGAAGCAAGAAAATAAGTTGTACTCATATTTTTATATTGTAGGCGACAGCAGACTCTACTACAGAAAAAGCTCCCTCACGCTGCCAGACTTTACACTGTCTGTGTTAAATAAACCAGCAGACAGAATGAATAAATCATAGACTGGCGGCTGCACAACCAAGTATCCAGGACACTTGAGGAAAAATATGAGAACTCACCAGAATTATGATCCAGTTAAAATAATACACGATCATACTCTGAGGAACAGTCATTAGACTGTGAGAGAAGATCTGCACTATTCTGTGAATATAGTAGCGCCATACTTTGAGGAGAGACGCCATACGATATTATGAGGAAAAATTCACATTTTTTTCACACAAAAATGCTACAGGTATAGAAGGACCTTCTCGTGTGTTTAACCCTACACCTCCCGGCAGCGGAGCAGTGGCGATGTGTCCGTGCAGTGGAAGGATACGATGTAGCCCGCGGGGATCCAGTGCGCAGGCAGCAGGGGGACGAATATGCCGAATCCGGTGACGGCGAAGTAGATGTAGAGCAGCCAGGCCAGCAGCTGAAAGGGGTGCGGAGGCCAGCTCCAGCCGTTGGTCCGAGAGCAGAGCGGCACGTCTGCTCGCCGTGGGCCGTCCTCACCGACCGGCGCCGTCCGGTTTGGGTTCCTACAGCACACGTCCATACTGAACACACATCCAGCATCAAAGAGCTGCCGATTGTTGTCAGGCACTGAGCGTGGTCTCCATCACATGAGCGAGAGAGTAGCCACAGGCTGAAGCTGCATAAAGAGCCGCTTCATGATCAATGAGTTTGAGCTGCAAAGGAAACAGAGAGAGAACAGAGGCTCTGATTCAAACAACACACAGACCAACAACAGCTCTGCACCATCACACCAATGTGTGTCTCACTGTACAACACAACCACAGCTGCAACCAGCAGTTATCTGAAACCATCAGTCCAGTAACCAATTAGCAGTTTTCTACACACACTCACAGCTTCCACCTCTCTGCCATCTGAACATGAGGTGGAGTCTGTGAAGATGTAATAAAACAATTATGCACTTGCCCTAAATTATTCACATCATCAAATAATTGGGTTGGTTTTTTTTTGTCCAGGGTGTATTTTCATTTTCAGTCCATCTGCTGGTTAATTTCTTTATGAATCCGCCTGTGACAACAGTCTGCATACACCTCTCTTTGCCTAACCTGACTGAGATAGTAAACAGACGATCTAACAACAGAACTGAATATCAGAATAGCTGCAATTAATTTTCATAATCCAACCGCTGCAGCTCTGAATTCTCTGAATGCTCCTGTTTTTCTAGTCTCTGCTTAACTAATCACCATCTGAGTGCTGATGTCTTCACAGAGCAGCTAAGCACGCTGATGATCTAAGATGTTTATATGATCGGTTTTACATGTATGAAGAAGAACAACATCAAATGCTCCTGCTGAGCAGCTGGAACCAGCGACCTTCTCTACCTGCTGCAGCTGAGCAGTTCATTCATGGAGTAACCGAGCGAATGATGCAAAAGAAATGAATGAAACATTAATGAATTATCACAACAGCAGCACATGAGTTATCGGCAAATTATTTGGTTTCAGCTCCAACAGTCACCTCACCACCTGCTGTGGGTGCTCGTGTACGAGAGGGTAGCCCACCTGGTTAACCGGTCCCCTGAACCTCATCTCATTCCGGAGCGCGGGCCTGAGCAGCGACGTGAAGCTCTGCCGTCCCCCTGGCCCCGGGGGAACGGGCTGCTGTTGGGGGGAAACCCCAGAGATCCACCGACCTGGGCCACACCGTCCCGGTACACCGGCTGTTAACTCACATCCATCTCGATCGGTAGCCGCAGTCCTCGCTCTACCCGTAGCCGAGTTCGTTCACTGTCGAGCGGCCTGGCCGAGCCCGCTGTTACGGAAGAAACTGTGATTGGTATAAAATTCTGATTAGCTCGTCAGATAGCGTGCTACGCTGCTAACGAGCCGCAGCTAGCCAGATACCGCTGCTGCCATGCTGGCTCTCGCTCCAGCAGACGGAGGGGGGCGGTGACCGTGAATCATCCGCCGAGCGTAACGTTTAATATTTAACGTGAACGACTGTTTTAAATATTTAAAGGTCGCTAGAGCGCCTATTAGCCTGTTAGCTTCAGACCCCGTTAGCTCGTGCGCTGCTGCCTCCCACCGTGTCCTGGCGTCTCCCAGCCCCGTAAACCGTTTCCCTGGTAACGCTATGGGTCCACAGCGATTGGTCAGTGGAGCGGACCCCGCCCACTTTGATATGAGCGCGTTGACAGTTGTGTTAGCGACTTGTTTCCGGCAGGGGGAGGCAGATCCTCGACCAGCAGAACGTCTCCATGTGTTTCTTTACGGTAATATTTCTGTCACCTTCCTAAAATTATGGACTAACGTCGTGTTCATAGTTTTAATATTTGGTTCAGTGTTTTGCATTTTCCGAAAAACCTGAAAAAAATTACTTACACCATTATTTTAAGAGGATGTAATTTAAAGCTATTCAGGCTACCAGAATTTACATTATAGTATTATCTATTTTACCTCATTAAAACTCTACTCTTTCACTATAATTAGTAATTATCTTACTTTATCATTTAACTACCGACCTGGTAGTTTCATTCAGGTTTGTTTAGTTCCTCATTACTCTTTACATCCATTGTTATAATTTCATACATTCAAATTTATATTTTTGATTAACACTTAATGAATGTGTTAATGTTGCTTTAAAATCACAACAATTAATTTAAAAAAGTATAACATGGATTCTCTACACACAAATGTACAAAACAGGCACAGATAATCTGATGAAAGCTGCCTTACATCACTTACCTTCGGCCTCCTACACTGCCTTTTCTTGGCTCTTGTGGACCCTGATAATATTTCATTTGTTGGCATACTGCTTGATGTATTGTTTACAATACCCAACATGAGCAGACGCATCTGGAATGTGGCTGTCGTTATGCAATATTCTGGGCATTTATGCAATTTTGTTTTCTTTGATATTTCTGACTCTGTCCAGAGAATTGTGCAAAATTACACACATTTTCTTCAAGTTCCAAAAGAAAAGGTTGTGAAATTTGTTGCACAGCTTGTTGCATGCATGCAGCTGAGAGTGATAAAAGATATGAAATGAGGTGGCTGTCGTAGTTTATTTTAACATTCAGTCAATTCTGAGCCTGTGAACGAGAGGGAGACAGTCGAAACAGACAAGCCCAGACTTCCCTCACCCCGGCCACTTATTCCGGCTCATCCAGGGGGACACCAAGTCATTCCCATTCCAGTGAGTTCTGGTGCTCATGACCATAGGTGACCTTGGGAACGTAGATTGACAGATAAATCGACAGCCTCACCCAAATAGAGCACTTCGCTCTCAGACTGCTGGCTTACTTGTGGTTCCTAGGATCCTTCAGAGTAGAATGGGAGGCAGAGCCTTCAGCTTTCAGGCCCCTCTTCTGTGGAACCAGCTCCCAGCTTGGATTCGGGAGACAGACACCCTCTCTATTTTTAAGATTAGGCTTAAAACTTTCCTTTAGGATCAAGCTTATAGTTAGGGCTGGATCAGGTGACCCTGAACCCTCCCTTAGTTATGCTGCTATAGGCCTAGGCTGCTGGGGGGTTCCCATGATGCACTGCGTTTCTTTTCATTCACCTCTTTTTACTCTGCAGCTTGTGGTTAGCACAGAAGTCCAATAACAGAACACCACTCAGGTTCCCCACTATATCTAGTTGGTATCTCTCAACCTCATGCACCAGCTCAGGTTCCTTCCCCACCAGAGAGGTGATGTTCCATGTGCAACAAGGCCTCTGCCTCCCCACCCAATCCACAAAGCATCGAACCCCTATGGCCCCTCCTGTGGGGGGTGGTCCCACAGAAGGATGGGCCCATGCAGCTTCTCTGGCCTGAGGCCCATGGGCAAAGCCCAGCAGACACTCGCCCTTGAGCCTCTACCCCAGCTGTGTGTCCAGGGCAGGACTGCAGTAACCCTGTCACAGGCAGGAGAAACTGGACTCTTGATTTTTGTGTAGACGTCCTGTGGGGGTTATGTGAATCACTCAATTCCATTTCAATTCGATTTTATTTCTACAGCACTAAATCAGAAGAAGCAGTCGTTTTAAGGCGCTCCATCTGGGACCAGTTTGTTTTGGGGGACTCCGGGGCAAACTGTTCCTGACAGCATAGCTCCCAGGAACGCTGGAACACACAAATCCCTCCCCCACGATAAGGTGGCTATTCACTTTACCCAAAAATCACCAGTATAAACACATTTGGATGTGATTAGTATTTATTTGTCTTTATTGTTTTGCTCCATGGCTTTAGTTCTTTTTCCCTCATCATGCTCTTTTTTCATACTGTTTCTAATTGCTTGTTTGAGCTGTTTAAAATACCATTTTTAAAAACGAATCCCATTTGTTTCTGGGTCACACAGCTCTCAGTGACCTAACCCCAGGTCGACAGCTGCGCGGGAATCCTGTTGACATGACCTAACCCATCTACTGTGCTGAAAATACTGAACATGAACAGGTACAGTTAATCTGATTAAAGCTGCCTGACATGCCTTCAGCCTCCTACACTGATTTTTCTTGGCTCTTGTGGACTCTGGTGACATTTCATCTGTTGGCGTGCTGCATGGTACATTGTTTACAGTTCAAACATGAGCGGGCACATCTGGAATGTGGCTGTCTTTTATACAGTGTTACAGTTTTCTCCATAATCCAACTTTCCTTTTTGTCATTGTTTCTGTCCAAGTCCCAAAAGAAAAGGTTGTGAACTTCTTTATGCTGCTTTTAAAATGCATGAGACTAGCATTTAATATGAAATAGGGTGGCCGCAGTAGTTTATTTTTGCATCCTTTTGCAAGTATTCATAATTTTATTAAATTTGTGCTGCCTCAACTCCTTTTCTCCTCGACTCTCCCAGTGCCTCAGAGCTCTGGCGGGAGAGGAGACTAAGACAGGAAGAGAGGAGGTGAGAGGAGAAATTGAGGATGCACAAAGTGAAACAATGAGAAAGAGGGAGATATGGACAGACGGGACACTTTAGATCCTACACTCATTTTTTTGTTCATTACGGCAGCCACGTGAAGCTTATTTATGCTTCAGAATAAATTCTTAGCAGCAGCCTGAAAGGTGAAGAGATTCAGCTCATCATCATGTAATAATAAAATCCAAAAATATCCACATCAGAGGATCCAGAGAGCGAACGCTTCACATTTCTGTCCAAACATATGACAAAACAAAAGGTGAAGGAAAATGTTCTCCTGATGCGTTATTTAACTCATCACTGCAGCCTCGGTCCAGCCGACTCAATCAGAGAGCAGCTGTAACCGTTTGAAGCTGCAGAAAAAGCTCCACATGGAAACTTCAGCATCTTCTGTGCAGGATGTTTTCTTGTCCGGTGCTGACTCCCACGCTGAGCAGAGAACGACAAACACGCCTCCGTTGCCCCCAGTGGGGCCAAACAACAGGGAGCGCG
>JAMQGT020007241.1:0-25239 GCA_024447675.2 Pterophyllum scalare | reverse complement strand
CAAAATAATATTGGCGATTTTTATTAGGAGGCATGATACAGAGATCTGTACAAAATTATTTGTTGTTCAGTTGGTCTTTAGTTTCCTCATGTGGGTGTTCAGAGATCTCATTAGTAATGAGTAGTTTGTAAATATCATCTGCATCATGCTGGCTGTCCCTTTGTCTGTTCTCTGCATTATTTACTGTTAAGATTAACTGGCTTAAGAACAGGTTGTAGAGAAGAGGGCAGCAGTGTGTCAAAGCTCAGCCACAGACTGCTTGCTTTGCACCCACTCTGAGGAAGGAGCAGAACCTCCCTACTCTTACACGGCATAACTACATCTTACCTGAGTTGAGGAGCGGTCCAGTTCAAACACAAGTGCAATGAGCTAGCTAAGCATGTGATCCTGCAGCTACAGGAGCTCACCTCCACATCTCTGGGGACTTTTTTTCATGAAGTAACTTTAGATTAAAAATAAAAACTGCTGTGCTAAGCAGACATTAGATTTTTACTAGACAATATCACCTCTCAATGATTTTTAAACTTATTACATGAGAAATTCCACAAACTACTATATGAAAACACATTAACAGACTCATAAAACTTTATTAACTAGGAGCAGCAGTGTTCACATATTGTTGATATTTTTAACAAGCTATTTGAGATGTAGAGATAGCTTTTTGTTACTGAAGAGTAAAGTTAATCAGGGCTTCCTCACTCCTCTCTTTGTAAAAGCATCTACATTTGATGTTCTGCATGAAGTCATTCTACTGATGCTGATTACAGGCCATTTTTCTCTTGAATAATCATTTCATCAATGTTAACCCTACAACACTAATGTGCAGTTTTGTAACAATATTGCTAATATTGGGTATATTTTATGAAATATGACATGCCTGGCCTAAGCATACCTCCCATCAAAGTATATTACAGTACAACAATACATGGCTAACTGAAGTACTCTTCTTTTATTTCCTCCTGTAAGAAATGCCGATAAATAAATAAATAATGACTAGAAGGGCACTCAGTAGAGTGCATACCTCTCCCACCCCAAATTTTCTATGTGCAGGTACTATGCTGCAATAGACCTAGTAGTTGAGGTTTAAAATATTATTATTATTATTATTATTATTATTGAACTGGGAACTTGTTCTTTGGTGCATCCTGGGCCATGTGAGCCTTGTCCAGTCTCTGCATCACTGACAGCTGTGGGGCTTTCCTCTCAAAAATGGCATTTTTGAGAGATGGAAAATGACCAGCTGACTATAGAAATTTTTTTTGTACCATATGAATTATGCATGTAACCCAGGCAGCAGCAACATAATGAAAATCACGAGACTACAATCGTGTGGGTGAAAATCACCCGACGTTAGTGTTCCAGGGTTGAAGAAAGAGCAGGTCACCATTTCGGAAGGGGCCACGAACATAATGAAGTAATCAAGAAGTCTGAATTAATCATGATTATGACATTTGGAATTAACAATACAAACTGCTGCTAGTACTACTGAGGTTTTTAGTCTGTTCAGTGAACTACAGGCCAACTATGAGGAAGACATGAGCCTAAGTCATGAAATCATTGAAATACTTAGTTGTTGAATTCATGTGTTTTTCTTGCATTGACGCTTGATTTTCTGATCGTCAGGTTTTAAATGGATACTTTTGATGATTAACATTCATTCATTTATCATGAATTACCATAAAGTGTCTGCCAAATGAAAGTAACACAGAATGTTAGAATGATATCAGATGGCTGGTTCCCCTCGTCCCGCGGAGGTCTCGCAGGGAGAGAGGAGCTGTATGTGGCCGCGAGATGCGCTCCCCCGCGAGCAGCACCTCAGCTGCAGGCCGCTGATCTGGAGCTGTCCTTGGTGCTGAACGCCTAAATCCAATTAGCCACCCTCCGTTCTCTCTCTCTCTCTCTCTCTCTCTCTCTCTCTCTCTCTCTCTCTCTCGTTCTCTCTCTCCCCCATTCCTTTATTTTCTCTTCCTCATATCCGGCGCAGCTCTCCGTCCAGCACCATCGCACTTGGATTTCTGTATATTTCTCGTGTGATCCTCTGCTGCTCTGACCGAGTATTTGTTGCCAAAATGTGGCTATCCCGCGGTCTGTGTGTTCTTGGCCGGCTTCACGAATCAACGGCAGGAAGGGAGGCGAAGCAGCTGGGGTAACTAAGAGGGTGCTATGGTGGGACCTCCTGGGAGGCAAAAAGTTCGGCTTCTCCGACACATCAGCTTTTTCCACAGAGGTAAGCTCCCGAAACAAACTGTGACTTAGCAGACTTCTGTGATGCTTCTGTGGACTTCAAGTCTATACGGTGATTATTGAGAAGTTAATTCGGGAGAATAGAAGAGAACAGAACGTAGTTTTAGTGGTTTTTTCTGTCTTCGTTCCAACTGTGTTTCGTAAACTTGGAATGTCTTAGGCGTGTAATCACGAGTTAAGCCCGAGTCTCCTTAATCTCTTGACATAAAGGAGCGCTCTCACTTTGGACTTTACCTTTAGCTTCGCTGTAATGCAGTTGGCCTGCACCGAAAAAGAAGAGAAACAGAATCAATTAAATCAATTAGCCTACATAAAGATCGATGACCGTTTAGTCAATTGTGGTGTAATGAAGGAAAAATGTGTTCTGTAAAGTGAGTGTACTGTTCTAAATGTTTATTCACAGAAAACAGTTCTAATGTACTCTGCAGCGAAACAAACCAACAAAGATGGGGTTTTTTTAAAAGTCGTGACATAGCAGCTTGGTTCCAGATGCAACCATGTGTCCTATGAGTGTCCCAGGAGAAGATAGACAGTCTATAATTAACTAAGGTAGACTTGAGCCAGGGGAGACAAGGCTTTATGCCACTACTGGGATTTGTGGGACTTCATTACACAATCAGATAAGAGTAAAAGGATTTCTAATGGCAGCATAAGCCTCCACAGTCTAACTGGAGAATGGCTTCCAGAACAAAAGTGCTGTTTAGATTCCAGATATTCACTGGAGGTGGATTAAAATTGCTATTCACTGTTTAGTGAGTTCATGAGAGAACACTTTCTAATTAAAAATACCAAAACTTCCTAGATTAGCAAATATTATATCACCAAGATTTTCAACTATGATGTGGTTTCCAATAAAAGTATTCTGATTTGCCTTTTTAATTAAGTGTAAAACTCTGCTATGTATCTGCAAAATCCTTTACTGGGAGCATGTAAGCTGCTGTAAATTCCAACAACAGGCCTAATCTAGCGTGGAAAAACATTACAAATCTACTGTAGGATTGTTTTTGTTTGTTTGTTTTACCCCTCAGCCTAAAAAGTCCAATAAGGTATGGCCAACTTTCAATTTTGAATATAATAGCTCAGGAATGACGTGACAAATTCATACCATAGATGCATCTACTAAACATTTCTGACAACTTAGTTCTTACCAGAATAATGCCAATCACAGGAAGTTACAGTATTCTTAATGGTTTATATTTATTATAGTCTTGGCATTTCTCATTCCTGGTTCTTACTTAGCCATATCCTTTTGAAGGCTAAGGCTCATATGGTGCCCATTAAGAACTACTGAGACCTGGTAATTATGTGTTGTATAAGCTGTGCTTCCAGGGGATTCGTGCCAGCTAAAGATGCTACTGTCATGCTGAGGGGGAGCACTGGCAGCTGACAGTATTTTATAGAGGAGGCAAGCAATTTTATATTCCAGCTGACTAAACATGAGATAAAAAGAACACTTTACTGAAAATAGTATGTATATTTGGCATTGCTAGAATGTACACCTAGGGGGCACATGCCAGAAGTGCACTAGCAACAGGCGGCAAGTTAGAGGAACAATGCATTACTCAGGATATTGATCCCTTTTCTTGTTCCCCTACCTCTGTTGTCTTCTGTAATTTAGGACACTGTGACAGCTTGGCAAAGTAACTGTAAAAAAAAAAAAAAAAAAAAAAAGGCCTCCAAGCCCAATGTTCTAATTTTATTTAAAATTTGTGTTTTTTCAGCCCTGAAGCACAGGTAAGGCTGGCTGACATGGTCAGAGCGTTATGGTGGGACCACTTTTATTATGTGCTCAGAGTTCCCTTTCAGTAGATGAACTGATGTTTTAAAATCAAGTTCAAGACCTTGAAGCTTTGCTTTGCATGAAATGCACGTATTCAAATCAGTTGTGTTTAATTTAATTTATATTGAGCCAATTCACAACAACTATTTTTGAACCTACTTTAGATAATAATTATGTATTTATTTATTTAATCTATGTTTTTGTTGTTGTTTGTGTGTGTAGTTGCACCGTGTACAAACAGAGATAGTGCCTGAGGTCACAGAGTGGGCCTCGGTGGCCGTTTAAGAGAATCAGATTTTATAAGTGAATAATCTGGTCAGACTTGTGTAATGGGTGATGTCTTTTTTTCTAGCCATGGAGCTTACCAGGACCTGATCTCAGGCAGGTGAGCCTGGTGGGCCTTGGCCATCTTCGCCTGACCAACCACCATCATCATCTCACTGAGCTCCATACACACATACACACGCATCACAAAAACCTGTGTTTGAAGTGAACCACCCCCACAGCAAGATAACAGTGCAGTTGTAGCAAACATGACAGATAAAGTGAGTTTTAGCACACCCAAAGCCCCCCGACCCACTGCAGCTCCTTTCCTCCCCCTGAGCCAGTGGACATCATCCGCACTAAAGCCCGTTCCCGGCGGGTAAGGCTCAATGTCGGTGGTCTTACACATGAAGTGTTGTGGAGAACACTTGACCGGCTGCCCCGAACCCGCCTGGGACGGCTAAGAGACTGCAACACCCATGAGTCACTGCTGGAGATCTGTGATGACTACACCCTCACTGAGAATGAATACTTCTTTGACCGGCACCCCGTGGCCTTCTCCTCCATCCTCAACTTCTATAGAACAGGAAAACTTCACATGATGGAGGAGATGTGCGCTCTGTCCTTTGGCCAGGAGCTGGACTACTGGGGCATTGATGAGATCTATTTGGAGTCCTGCTGCCAGGCACGGTACCACCAGAAGAAGGAGCAGATGAATGAGGAACTGAGGAGAGAGGCAGAGACCCTGAGGGACAAGGAGGGAGAGGAGGAGGACCAGGGCTGTTGTCCTGACAAGAGACAGAAGCTGTGGGATCTCCTGGAAAAACCCAGCTCCTCTGTTGCTGCAAAGGTAACAACAGCTGTGCAAATCATTGCAAATGGGAAATTATTTGATGTAATAATGTGAGTGAAACCTGTGATAGTACCTCAGGTCACCTTCAGGTTTGCTAAAACTATACAAGATGATCTGCCCTCAGATTAGGCCCATAACAAAGATAAGTTTTATTTGGAGGCAACAGAGGCAAGCCATAAAATAAAGGATGCTGCCCTTCAATACCTATCGTTAATCTCTGATGACCATAGAGAATAAAATGATAACCATAGTTCTTCAGGAATAAGTATTTTCCTTCATTTTGTGGCCCACTGATTGTTGATAATTACAGTTGTCAGAACTAATGTCAAAGAACTTTAATATAAGATATGTAATAAGCATTAACACAATTTCTCTAAATCTGATCTTTACCACAGTAGTTTATTTTAATGGAAGAGAAAAGGCTTGTGTGATATTATACACTGTACTCCAACTCTAGTTTTTTTGAAAATATTTTGCTTCAGAGTTGTTGGACCATCCGTTCAGTTTATGTTTTAGGGCAAAGATTTATGTGTCTCAGTGAGAGCCAAGTTTCTCCTTGTTGTGGAGTCAAGGTGTTTGTTGTTTTGTTTTGTTTTTATCTGATGAAACAATTACATCATTTGTTTTCTGGAAAAAATTATTTCCAGTGAAATAAGCTTTGTGGCTGTGTTTGTCAGCACATTGTCAAGTAATGTTTTTTCATTATGTTTGTGTAGGACACAATTCTACTGCTCAGTTCAATTCAATTCAATTCAATCTTATTTATATAGCACTGAATCACATCAACAGTCACTTTACATTGTAAGATAAAGATCCTACAACAATTACAGAGAAAAACCCAACAGTCAAAACGACCCCCTATGAGCAAGCACTTGGCAACAGTGGGAAGGAAAAACTCCCTTTAACAGGAAGAAACCTCCAACAGAACCAGGCTCAGGGAGGGGCAGCCATCTGCAGTGAGGGGAGAGAGACAGGACAAAAGACATGCTGTGGAAGAGAGACAGAGATTAATAATAACTAATGATTAAATACAGAGTGAAGTATAAACAGAGTAAATAAGGTGAATGAAAACAAACACTCAGTGCATCATAGGACCCCCCCCCCCAGCAGCCTAGGCCTATAGCAGCATAACTAAGGGGTGGTTCAGGGGAGGAATATGCTCTCTCAGTCCCTGTCAGCACTCCTCACTGCAGCAAACTCACTGCAAGCTTTGAGTCATTTGGCAGTTGGTTTAGCCCAGCACTCTGACTGTGTCTGTTTTATTGTCTGTAGCAGAGCAGACAGACAGCAGAGAGACTGCTCCTCCACAATCCAAGCAGAGCAGTGGTCCGTTACTAATGATGTGGCAGCAGTGCATGTTTTGCTTTTTCTGCTAAAAAAAGAAGACTTTATTGCAGTGGAAGAATTGCAATAATAGTCAAACTATATTCACTGGAAACTGTGAGAGAGAAGAGAAGAGAAGAGAAGAGAAGAGGAGAAGAGAAGAGAAGAGAAGAGAAGAGAAGAGAAGAGAAGAGAAGAGAAGAGAAGAGAAGAGAAGAGAAGACTTAAAAGAGTTATTGCAATATGACTCACAATCATTGTGAACTTAGCAATACCCACGTTGTTCAAATTTGATTTAAAAAAAAAATCCCAATGGTTGTGCAGCATAAATGAGCTGTTGTGACATATACAAATTCTCCCTGTCACCCATGTGTGGGGGGAGCGGTATGCTTAACTTCCTCGAGCTCAGGTCTTTTACCATTTCCTGGGTTTGGGGCAGTTTCTATCCAACACTGCACTCTTCTGGACACAGATTCCAAATGTTGTACCCGAATTCTGGAGCTGCTCAAACAGTTTGGGGGGTTACAGGCCTGGATCAGTGAGTCAGTGTCTTGCTTACTTCTAGTTTACGCTTTGATGTCGTCCATACACAGGAGGTGACTGATAATCACTGTATTCTGAATCTCTATCCATTTCCACTGTTTGTGATGAGTTAGGGGGTTAGGGTGGTGGGGAGAGGACATTATTTTGGTATACGGTGACTTGTGTTGGCTTCTAGAGTTGATTTGTACAATCACAGTAAATTATTGATGAATGTTATCTTTGCATCTGACTGTATCATTTAAAATATAAGAAAATGAGAAAAGAACAAAACCTTTATAAGTGGAAAGGAGCACATACACAGAGTCAGTGGGCAAGAGAACCAAGAAATCAGGGGGCTGATTTTGTTAATGACTCCCTGTTTCCATCTGACTGACTGAAGAGCTGTTCGTGCCAACTGTACTGTCTGCAGCATAAAGGTAGACTTTTCAGCTGCACTCCATTCCAAAAGTTTCATTTTTGCTGTAGACTAGAAACATTTGGATTTGACATTAAAAGATGAACACAAAACAAAAGAGCAACATTTCAGCTTTTATTTCCAGGTATTTACATCTGGGTCTGACACACAGCTCAGCACCTTTTGTCTGAGCCCACCCATTTTTCTTGTGAGTAAAAGTACTGGAACAGATCAACTTAAAAGGATTAAAGTCAATAAGACTCAATATTTAGCTGCAAATCCTTTGCTTACAGTAACTGCATCAATCCTGTGACCCACTGACATCACTACATTTTTACATTCTTTTGTTGTGGTGCTTTTCAAAGCTTTCACCGCAACTTCTTTCAGTCTCCTCTTTAGCAGGTAAAATGCTCCATATGGTTTAAGTCTGGAGACTGACTAGGTCTGTCTGAAATCTTCCACTTCTGCCCCGATGAACTCCTGTAGTTTTTGCAGAGTGTTTTGGGTCATTGTCTTGCTGCATGATGAATCAGTTTGGTTGCATCTTTCCTTAAATTGACAAACAAAATGTTTCTGTAGACTTCTGAGTTCATTGTACTGCTGCCATCATGTGTGACATCATCAGTGAAGATTAATGAGCCCGTCCCAGAAGAAGCAAGCCCAAGCCATGACATCACCTCCACTGTGTTTCACAGATGAGCCCTTGTGTTTGGGATATTGAGCAGATCCTTTCTTTCTCGAGACTTTAGCCTCTCCATCACCTTGGTAAAGGTTCATCTTTGTCTCATCAGTCCATAAAAGTTTGTCCCAGAATTCCTGAGGCTTGTTTCTTGTCTTCTTGGCAAATTCCAACCTGGCCTTCTTGTTCTTCTTGTTAATTAGTGGTTTAAATCTTCTGGTGAAGTCTCTGTGCTTGTGTTCATGAGGTCTTCAGTGAACAGTAGATCGTGATATCTTCACTCCTGCCCTCTGGAGATTGTTGCTGATGTCACTAACAGCTGTTTTAGGGTCTTTCTTTACAGCACTTACAATGTTTCTGTCATCAGCTGCTGATGTTTTCCTTGATCTGCCTGTTCCACATCTGTTACTTAGTACACCAGTGACAACTCCCTTCTTCAGGACATTCCAAACGGCTGTACTGGATATGGCCAGTGTTTGTGCAATGGCTCTGATTGATTCTCCATCTTCTCTCAGCGTCATAGATGCTTGTTTTCACCCACAGACAGCTCTCTGGTTTTCATGTTGGTTACTCCTCTAACTATAAATGCACAGTCTGCAGCTCTCAAACTGAGCATAGATATTCAGCACTATTTATTGTTTGAATAATCAATGTAACAGGACACACCTGGGCAACAAAACACACCTGTAAGTCACGTTCCAATACTTTTGCTCACAAGAAAAATGGGTCACTTCACTTCAAAGGTGCTATCTTCTGAACTGTGTATCCAATCCACATGTAAATATCTGGAAATAAAATGCAGGTTTTTTTTTTCTTGTCTGATGTTGATTTTTTTCTTTATGTCAAACCCAAATTTTTCAGTCTACATCAAAAATAAAGGTATTGGCCTCAATGTTCCAATACTTTTGGAAGGAAGTGTATAGCTTTAAGCAGCTTAGGTCCAAATGGGACCTGAGCACCAGTGAAGGTCAGACTTGAGCTTTATTTGACTCACTCAGCATGAGCAAACCCAACATGTAAGTTACAAACATAAGTATAAAGATAAGACATTACTGGTTGTCATAACTTTTCAGAGTTCTGTGTTTACAAAGCAAATGAAAGGAACTGCTAACGAATATAGATAGTGGTGAGAAATAGACTTGGTGAGAAAAGCTCTGCTGCCTAAAGTCATAATGAGGACTATACTAGAGAACCAAGTTCCTATTCAACATCTAAACACAAATATTGCACAGCAGGAAGAGGTTATGGTGGTGGATTATAAGGGTTGGTTATGTTAGATGTTGATGATGTTATCATACCCATTTTATAATCAGTGTCAGTAGTTTTTAAACTGATTCCCATTCATTTTCTAGGCACTGAAAATGAAAATGATCTTAGAGAGAAAAATGTTTGTGGCAATGCAACTGCTGGCTAACACAATATCATTTGTCTCTGATGCGAAAACATTGTGTGAATGCAGTGTGTTTTTAGGAAATCAGTTCAAGGCAAACAATGCATAATTTACCCTGTGACCTTTAATGAATCATCGCTGATTTGGCAATGCGATTGGAGGGAAATTATTTGGCTAATTTAAATTTTCTTAATTGTATGGTTACCAAACAAACTATGCAGGAGCCCCAAGCTTTATGTGACATACATTTGTGTTAGTATAAATGTTTTTGATTGGCTGACTGGTCACTTTGCAAAGAGCAACAGTCAAAGAGAAATGCTCCACAGTGTGACTGAAGCCCCAGCTGGGCCCACACACTTTCAAACCACCAGCCTCCATTCTCTGGAACCAAAATGATGTCATACTGCTGGCACTTACAGCTGTATCCAACATTTAGGTAAAAAAAAATGACTGAACAAAAAAAATCCATCAAAATAACTTACTAAAAATGTTTATCTGTTAGGACTATGCTCATCTTTTTGTTCTTATTGCCTTTAGTCCAGATATTATTTTCACTTCCTTTTATTTCTGAGTTATTGAATGCAATATAAGAGGAAACTTGGTTAAGTTACCATATGAGATTACCAAGGGTGGGAAACATTTATAACAACCAAGCTAACCTGCTAACTCCAAATTCCTATTCAGTACAGTAAATATCTGAATATATACAGTAACAGTCGAAACTTTGGACACACTTATGCATTCATATGAATGGGTGAGCGTGTCCAAACTGTATCCTATTCACCTAATCATTGGTCTAGTTTGCAGATAGTTCTTCCTTCTAAAAATACAACAACATTGGGCTTCAGAAGAACCATGTGACCAAGCTGGAACTGTAGTGTCAGCAGGAGGGAAGCTGCTTAGGCCACTCTGCAGTGACACCAGTCATGTGGCAGTGATGCAGCAACAATAGACCAATAGAGGAGCGTCTTCCTGGTGCTGCCAACGGCTCAGTGTTACTGCTGATTAGAAAAGAACCATCACCTGGCTATTTGTAAACCGTGGTGCTCAGTTTGTCATGGAACAACACGCACACAGCAATTCAGAGTCCAGATGGTCAACTACCCATAATAGTTTGACTTTTATTGGATAATAGGAGTATTAAATGTTTAAATAATAGAGATTAGTTTCATGAACTTTACATAATCTGTGTAATCTTCTTATTTTTGGCTCAGATTTTTTTAACATGCTCCCTTTGTATGCTTTTTTTTTTTTGAGTGCTACACACTAAGACTGTAGTGTCTGATCGCTTGGTTCTGATCTTTTTCAGGTTGTGTCAGATGTATTTTACTGTTGTATTACAAAGCAATTTTCCAGAGCATGACAAAGTAAATTACCTGTACATGCTCTTATTCTGCACACAGTTTTGTAGTATAACTTGTATACTCTGAGTAAGCAATGCAGACAGTTACAGCAACACAGCAGTAATGCATAGTCAACTGTTCACAGTGAACATGCATGCAATATGAGTGTGACTTAGGAGTATGGCTTAATCTCCTTTGGGGCTTTTACCAGGACTGCTGCTGCTGCAAATAGACTAACTGTTGGTAGGTTGGACAGTCTGTCCTGTCCACTGACCTGCAGTGGGACGGGGGTGAGTGAAGCGGGATCAGGAGAGCAACAAGACAAAAAAGGCTGCAAGTGATTGTTACCTCAGTGAGCCATAATTACAATGTGCAACATTAAAGTATTAAATGTAATATTTTTTCTTTTAACCAGTGTGGGACAAAAAAGTCTTGCTTATGCAATGAAGTCACAGCCTGTATCTGGGTTGGCATTCAAGTCATCAATCTACCACAGAGGCAGACAACCATCCATTCACACTTATGGCCAATTTAGAATCAGCAGTTAAGCTAATGTGCATGTCTTTGGACTGTGGACAGTGGAGTCAAACCCAGGAGCTTATTGCTGTGAGGCAATGGTGCTAAGCACTCCACCCCCAATGTCACCTGGGCTGCTTCTGAGCAGTTACAGTTATTCTAATTTTGGATGAAATGTAATCTACCAAATTGATTGATGTGAAAAACAAGATGTTTTAAAATGCAGAGAACGAAGGGGAGAGAAAATGGTTTGCTTAATTTGTAGTCAGGTCTTTGAATCTTCAGCGATGGCCAACCAACAGAGCAAAAGCGCTTGTAAGAATTTGGGGGGAAAGTTTGTCTGACTTTACACACTGGCTTCACTCTGCAAGAGATCCTTCTTCATCCAGAGCACACACAATACCACAGGTGCACAGCTGATGTACTCTGCCCTCCACCTGCAGTCGGCACTTTCAAAATATTGCTGTTCTTTTTGACCTTATGCGCTGCTCTCTGAGATGAAAACAATTTCCTGGACCTCATAAGGGGAAAGTCTGTGACCTCTTTATGTGCAAGCATGATGACTTTTCAGTCACTGGTTTATCAGCACTTTCTAGTATCTAGTTTTCTGCTTGTTTCCATGGCTGTGAAAGAATCACTTTGGACCGCTGAATTAAATGTGTTTTTTCCCAGCAAAAATGGGTTTCACGAAAGGACTGATGTGCCCTACTGTTGTCTCAGCTGTTTATATATCGTATTGTGTTTGGATGTGTGTGCAGAGGAGGTAAATCTGTAGAGGGTATGATACAGGGGCTTTTTAAGCCTGCAGGATCAGTCAAGGACAGAACTAAAGTACTGTCCATTTGCTCTTTGGACAGCAGCTTCCTGCCTCACCTTTGACTTTGTACCAATTTTTTTCTACTTCTGGATGATTCAAACATACATTTCCACTGCATTTGCTACTTCTGTCTCCAAGTAAGTAGTTTATATAATAATGTAAAATTATGGGCTTACTATCTGACTTGCATGTCTTACTAAACTGAGATGAAGGCTATAAATCTGCTTCTGTTAAAAACTATGCATTTTTACGAGTGTGTTTTTGTCTTTTGTGCACACAGTTTGATAATGATACGTGGGCCTATGATCCTGACGTGAACTTTCTGGTGTCTCTGATGTAAAACAATGTTGAAGTGTAGAATTAATCCATAACAGCCTTTGTGCTGAAAAAGCATTGGACTGGCAAGCGGTTTAAGTGGAATGCCTTTGTTGATGTACCAATTAGTAATCATTTCAACACTTTCATGAGATTTAATATTCACTGTGAAATCCCAAGTGAAATTCAGGACAACATAAAAGTCAACAATGAGTCACTGGTTCCGTGTGCAAAGTGTCTCCCTCGGCACGGTGCGTGTCCAGCAGCCGTAAGTAGCTAAGTGGCTACTCAGAGGTCTATAGTTTACTGGCCCTGTGCCTTCAGATAGGATCAGAAGACTGATGTGTATTCACTAATGTACTGGAGCTTTCACTTTGAAATACTTTAATTCAAATGAGAATTTATCATTCTGGCAGGAAGTGGCCCAGTCTAGTCTTCTGCAAAGTTCAAGCCGTCAGCTGTGATTCTTTTGTTGGCAAATGTCTCCACATCACAGAGCTCCATGTATGTGAGGGGACCACAGCTTACATGCTGCCAGGCTTGTATTGTGTGTTAACGTGTGTGGTCGCCATTATTCTTTTCCCCAGTCAAAAGGCATCACTTGATAAAAGCAGTAATAGTACAGAGAAGAAATACTTTGTTTCAAGTAGAAGTCCTACTTTCAAAATGTACAGTACAGAATATATATATATATATATGTATATATATATATATATATATATATATATATATATATATATATAGTAACCAAAAGCAAAATAGTGAAGACAGAGACAAGAACACCCAGTAGGAGGAACAAACTCAGCATGCATGAGTGAAGGTGGCCTCAGTTCAGTACCCTGTGCTTCCTGGCTTGTGCTGTGGAAATAGAAGTGAACTGCCAAAAAAACTAACATGTGAGTAAGTAAAACCTTACAAATTTATAGTGGATGAAAAAGTCAAGTGTTTGCCTCTGAAATGCAGGTACAATTCCATAAAACAGAGTTACCTGGGTTTGGTCGTCAGTTCCTTTTCGGTGCTGGTGTTTCGCGTCCTTAGTGCTGAATCTTTCTGTTCAGTTTAACTTTACAGATTTGGAGCTTGATGACTTATTCCTGCTTTATTAAAGCAATAATATACTTTTTTGTTACTTTCAGTTGCATTTTGTGAGCTTCATTAAGGGACAGTTCAAATAAATATGGCAGTAGTGCTGATAAAAATGTGACCACATTAGTGAATTAGTGGATTTTCAATTCTGTTTGGTTTCTGTAGTGTTTCCAAAGTGTTTTCATTTCATGTATGTTACTGAAACTGTAGCTGATTTCACAGTGATGCAGTTGACAAAAATCAAAGTTGTTAAATAACTCGCTTATAAAGAGATTTTTCTCTTTTGATTCCATAAGGAATTACAGTGGCTCTTTGTTGTTTAAAAGATTAAATGTAATTTTGTGGAATTACGGAGAAAACATTTTTTAAACTTGTTCCAGTGAGCACGGGACTAAATATGGGAACTAGTCTGATCCGCTGCCTGGTCTTCTACTGTTGAGTGGTTGGGTGTGAGGAATTGCACAGCTTTAATGAGTCTGTCTGCCAGCATTGCCTTCAGAGTTTTTAATGACTTGTGTATTGAGGTAGCAGAGACACATACAGTCAGCGTCTGTGTGTGTGAAACAGCAGAGCGAGCACTGCTCACCCAAAACAGCCTGTTCTCTACAAAGATTTGCTCTTCCTCTGAATCCTGTTTGTGTCTCTGTTTTTGACAATCAGTGTGTTCTGTATTTTAACAGTTGCTTAGGAAAAAGCCTTGAAATGTAATCTATCCATTTGCATTTGCGAATGTCCCACATTTACATTTTGACAGAAGCAAAAAGGAACTTCAACAAACCCTGCAGGGGAAAGGCAGGCTGAGGTTCACATCGATCACAATGCCTGCTTTTGTTTGATTTTTATTAATTCGTTGGTCAGGTGTAGATGCCAGAATTTTTTTTGGGGGGGGGGTCATGACCTAGGTCAACATAGAACATTCCAGCAGTGGAGCCATAAATGTTTTTCTAATTGGAATTCCCATTGTTTTTCCAAAGTCTGTGTAAGCAGTGAGTTGCTATTACATGGAGAGAGCCTGCCTTCCTGTCTTTGGTCTGAGATTCAACCTGATGGCTGGGCAGTGGAGCAGTTCTTCCAAAAACAGCTGTACTGGCCCCACCTGAAGCTCTGACTGCTTGGTGGCCAGTTTTAACTCTTACTCTTTCCATCTGTGGGTTCCTGCGTCAGTTCCGGCTGTGATGGCATTAGATAATGATTTTAAGTTGCAGGCTGCATGCTGGTTCAGTGGATAACATAGGTGCATGATGGCAAGGAAGTCCCAGTCCACTGCTTAGCTTTTTTCTGTTACCTTGTGGAACTGCCCACTGCAGTACCTTAGGAGGAAATAGAGGGTAGCTTGTTTTCCAGGGCTAACTGAGCACATGATGCAGCAGTTATATATATGAAGGAAATTTTTGTTTTTTCACAAAAATCATATGTGAAAACAAAAATGTAGAATCATAAATGTAGAAGATCTTAAGTAATGAATATGGGAAAGCTTGAAGTTCAGATTTACCTCAGTGTAACAGGAGCTAAAAACAATGCGCCCCTTGAAAGCAGCATCTTTATAAATAAACTGTGTTGACCTCTGGAGAAGCAGCCCAACAGATCTGGTGCCTGTTGGTCCAGAAATAACTCCACATATTGATTAGGGCTTGGATTTCTCTGTTCAGTCACTTCATCCAGTTTTTCATTCCATGTTATGTTCTTGTTCTCTAAATTGATCTGAGCTCCCTTTTGGTCAGCATTGATATCAGCAGGTTCTTTGTTTACTTGCTGAAGAGGTTCATTGTGACTGAGTGGAGTTCATTTCTTTGTTAGCGACCCAGACCAATACAAAAAATTGTTACTGATCAAATGAATGTCAAATGTGGAGGCTCACTGTGCAGCTTCTAAAGCAGCTTGTCTGTTCTTGGTACTGCTTAGACTCTTCCCTGAGTGCCAAGGTCACAGCAGCCATTAAGCCATTAAGACGCTGCTGGGTGGCCACTCTTTGATATACCTGCTTGTACTGCCTGATGCTTTGCCTCTCTTTGACTATATTTTCTTTCTTCTTCCTCAGTTTTTCACAATTTCTTCTTCCTGCTTGTACTTTTATCTAAGATCTTTCTAAACACTGTGATGATGTAATGCTCATTGCGTTTTGCCATGACTCTGATTGGCCAGAAGCGCCCTCACTGGAAATGGCGTAGCTAATCCATCAGATGGTTTCACAGGCACTGTCTTGAGACACTAGGACAGTTGTGATTGTGGAATAAAAAATACAGATACAAAGATTAATGATGCTCATAAGTGCTTTCCTTTTTTACCTGATCATTTCCTGCTCATCAGTCACACACAGTGTTAGCTATCAGTACAGGGTTCAGTCCATTCTGCACTGTTTAAATAAATAACTCAGCAGTCTTTAAATAAAATAGTTAAGCATTTAATAATTATATGTAGTGCACACACTTTTATAAAGGAAAAACAAATTGCAAAAGCATAAATAAACCATTACATTTATTAGGGTTGGACTGCTATTGACCTCCAAGAATATTGCCAGGCACACTAACGAGCCTTCCACACAGGAAGCAGAGTCTATGGATGAGCGTGGAGGTGACTCAGCCACAGTAATGCTGTGCCACTGTGGCTGACATCACCCCAGGGTGGATGAGGTTCAGCCTGAGTCCATTAAGGCTTCTGTTAACTGTAAATTTCCCCATTGTGGGACGAATAAAGGTAAAGGTAACTGATATTGTGGGGACACCCTGATTGACACTCCTCTGCAGCATTGCATGGACATTGCGGACAGTGCCCTTAGACTGGCAAACGGGTGCAGTGGTCCCTTTTTTTTTTTTAAAGAAGGGGAGCCAGAGGGTATGTTTCAACTGCTGGACCCTCCTCAGCCTTTCTGGAAACATCCATATCAGGGTCCTGGAAGGAGAGTCCATCTGTTGGTCAAACCTGGAATTCAAGAGCAACAATGGGGCTTTCATCCTGGTCACGAAACTCCAGAGCAGCTCTTCGGCCTCTGGATGATATTAGATTCATGCTGATGGTATTGTCATTTACACACACTGTTCCTCTGCAGGGCAAGACGTTTAGACTGCAGGTCACTAATTACAAAGTGCTTTGCTGCATTTCAAACTGAGCAGTTTGTTCACAAAACAAAATTTTTGGTCTTCTCCAAAGCTCATCCATAAGGGTTGCATGATTTTAGCACTGTTACGTCTGACGTTACACACAGGTATTTGGCTATAGACGACAAACTTCTGTTTATGGACATATTACTATCTTGTTAGGAAGCTCACACTGAAGATTGTTTTTCTTACTTTAGGAATACATTTTGCTTTAAGTTTTTTATTGAAAGAAAAGTCTTTTCTGCCTGTGAACTTGAATATGCTTATATCTATTACTGAATTTAAAGGAATCACAAGGAATGAGAGCCTGCCCATGTTTTTGGTGCTGGTACTTGTATATTTTTTATCATGTTGTAGATTTTGTATTTTATGCTGTAGTCATTCCATTTGTGTTGGCTGCTACGTTAGTCTCCTTTGTAAAGCAGATTTGGTCTCAGTAGGACTTCCTGGTTAAATAAAGGTAAAGTAAAAGTGAAGGGTGTGTGGGAGTTTGTCCAACTAGTCTGTGTATGTTTTGTGGACTTAGAGCAGGCATTTGACGGTGTCCCATGGGGTCTCCTGTGAGTAGTGCTTCAGGAGTGTGGGGTCTTGGGCCCATTATTACTGGCTATTTGGTGACTGTGCAGCCATTGTGAAAGCTTGGCTTCGCCTCGAGACAACTGTGTTGTGATTTGATGCTATATAAATAAAATTGAATTGAACTGAATTATCAGCTGTAAGTCAAATTAGTTCCCAGGAGGTGCTGCCCTTTGTGATTCTGTTCTGAGTTTTGGATAGAATTTCTGCCTTAGAGGTGAGGTGAGCAGCTCCATCATCTGAGGAGCTCGGAGTGGAGCCACTGTTCTTGTAAATTGAAGGGCTCTAGTTGAGGTTGTTCATGCAGCTGGCTACGAAGACTAGATGCCTCCTAGGTAAGGTGGGAGCACACCCCAGGGGAGGACGCACTGGAGAGATTATGTGTCTGGGCTGGCTTGGGAAAGCCTGGAGGAAGTGGCTGGGGAGATGGAGGAACACACACACACACACACACACACACACACACACCCCCATGGAATGGAAAATCAATTGAATCTTTTCCTTTTTTCCCGATAAGGATTCAGATATGAAGTGCTCCTGGATCTCAGTTGATTTAACTTTCAGTCTTTTTAAGTAATCACAAAATTGCAAAAACTGATGCAAAATATATATTGTTCAAGTTTGTAGTCAGTTACTATTCTAGGTTGATAAGTTATAAGGATTTAAATAATTTGTCACCTGAAGGCTGAATAATGACATGTAGTAATAATATACATATACACAGTAATCCTTTTTCAGTTTTTCCACATGAAGGGTTGACTCTGCATGAGCTGTCCTTAGTGTATTCTGCATGTGCTTTAATTAAGTTTGAAGTGTTGAAGCTACTGAAATCTAAGCTAAAGACAGTGTTTGTGTCCAGAGAGCAGTGCTGTGGTCCTCGGTCAGATATTACACCAAATATATATCAAGATAAAAAGAAAATCTTGCATTGCTCAGCTATTTCCAAGCATTGCTCGTTTCTTCCTGTTGGGGGAGGAAAGAATGAGTAACCAATTCTAACCTCTATCCTTTCTATAGATAGCAAGGCAATCCTCTTACAATAAACCTGAAATGTCCTAGCAAGGGTTGCACCCAGAGGACTCAGCCCACACATGCTTCACTTTCCTTATTCCACTTTCCCAGTTAGAGGTTTTTGGGTTTTTTTCAATGGCTCGAATCCCCTGGGCCATTTTTTTCTATTCAGCCTCACTGTGAGCAGAAGCTTTAATCTGGAATTTAAAAAAAGTTTCAAAACCTAATAAATGACTTGTGAAGGTAAAGATGCAGGAACAACAGCTGACTCAGTTTGTTCCCATTTTAATAAAGGAAGACAGAAGTGGTTTTTGATGTTAGTCGCTTTAGTTTGTGTTGTAATGCCTTGTCAAATTTTCAGTCATAGTTTTGTCAGGTTTGCAATCCCTTATGTCTTTGTGTTCTCATTAAAATACAAATTTGACACCGTGCTGATCATAGCACCATGATTCCTTGATGAGACACAGGAAACACTGTAAGACCTTCTTCACAGGTTGAAACAAAGCTGACTGTCACTGTGGAGGCACAACTTGCAAAGCTAAATCTTCTTAAAGGCCTTGATCAAAAAGTGACCTTTGGTAACTTCTCCAATAGCACCACCCTCAGGACAAACTGTGACTGTTAGGAAGGATTCAGAAGCTTTATTTCCATTCTGCTCACGTGAACCATGACAGGAATGAAATTCAGATTACACGGTCCCTCCAGTGCAAGTCGCAAAGGAAACTATGTACAGTGTAATTTATAAATGAACAAAATAATTTCAGAAAGTAGAATAGAATAAATAAACTATAAAAAGAAAGAAAAAAGAAGAAAAAGAAGCGGTAAATGGTCTTGTTTAGTCTGAGAAACCCTTACCCGGGAATGTCATTTACACTTCAATGACTAGTAGCAAGAATCAGGTACAAGATGCACTACAAGCATGCAGGTCCTGCATCATTTCGCTTTTCTTTGTGTAGATATAGAGATATGCATGAAGTTAATGATATGCCCAGCTAATATAATAATCTGCAATGCTGTTTTTTTCTTGCAGATCCTGGCCATGATCTCCATCCTGTTCATCATCATTTCCACCATTTCACTGTCCCTCAACACTCTGCCAGAGTTGCAGGTTGTAGATGAATTTGGCCAGTTCAATGACAACCCCAGTTTAGCCCATGTGGAGGCTGTCTGTATTGCCTGGTTCACCATGGAGTATATGTTGCGCCTACTCTCAGCACCCAACAAGTGGGTTTTCATGAAAGCACCACTTAACATTATTGATTTGCTGGCTATACTGCCTTACTATGTGACCCTCTGTCTAACTGAGTCTAACAAGAGCGTACTGCAGTTCCAAAACGTGCGGCGTGTGGTTCAGATTTTCCGTATTATGAGGATCCTGAGGATCCTGAAACTGGCCAGGCATTCGACCGGGCTCCAGTCTTTGGGCTTCACTTTGCGAAGGAGCTATAATGAACTGGGACTGCTGATCCTCTTTTTAGCCATGGGCATCATGATTTTCTCTAGTCTGGTATTCTTTGCTGAGAAAGATGAGGATGCTACAAAATTCACCAGTATCCCTGCTTCATTTTGGTGGGCAACCATTACAATGACAACTGTTGGCTATGGTGACATTTACCCACAAACCCTGCTTGGCAAGATTGTAGGAGGGCTTTGTTGCATAGCAGGTGTGCTTGTCATTGCTCTTCCCATCCCAATCATTGTCAACAACTTCTCTGAGTTCTACAGAGAGCAGAAGAGGCAAGAGAAGGCCATCAAGAGGAGGGAAGCTCTTGAAAGAGCCAAGCGGAGTGGAAGCATTGTTTCTATTAACCTAAAGGATGCTTTTGCCCGCAGTATGGAATTAACAGACGTGTTGGTAGAAAAAAGAGACGACAGTAAATGTCCTGTTGATAATCACCTGTCACCCAGTCGCTGGAGCTACCACAAGCACTACTCCAATGCGGAGGTGAGTAGCCCAGGTAGGTCCCAACAATACCAAGAAGTAGCTCAGCAGGGCTCCCCTGAACGAGCCAAGCCCACGTCTAACAAAACTACTCCTCAACAGCTTAGCGCCAAGCGGCTAGAAGATGCTTACAACAAGTCAGCAGCCATTCAGGAGCAGCAGGAAAAAAATCGAGAAGAGCAGATTGAGATGAAAGATTTGGCCTCTACTCAGGCCCAGCAGACATCACCTAAAGTCAGTCTTGCCACAAAATCCTCAACTACAACAGATACAGAACAAAGCTCTTCGTGCCTCAGTGTTGAACGAGGTCAAGTTGGTGCCAGACATCAGTATATTCCACCTCCCTTGGATCTAAGTCAGATCAGTAATATGGAAGTAAAGCGGGGCCCCGACAGCATCCAGCCAATGACCATCATCAAAGAGGGTTTGTATGAATTCATGTCTAACCCCACAGAGAAGGTGACTGGAGATATGGGTTTGTTATCACAGAGTGTGGAAAGCTCTGAGATGACCTATGATAGCACCTGTACAGCCTTGGAGGATTATAGCAGCCCTCAAAACACAAGAGCCATGAAGCTTGACTTCATTGGATCCAAAGATGATGTCCTTATGGCAGTGGTGACACCTGTGGCAACCCCAGCCTCCATTGGCTCAGCAAAGTGTGCTCAGCTACTTTCTGATGACATGGTTTCCAGGTTTTCTCCATCTCCTAGTTCTGCAGCTCAGGAGACTAAGTCTCCGTTGGTTATCCTGCAGTCTCCATCCGTGGCTCAGCAATATATCAGTCCCAGCAACCCCCATGGGGGAGGTGAGAGCTCAGCAGGCAGGAGCTTAGAAGGTGAAGGTCAGCTCACCGGCTTAAGCCACCAGGGGAGGAATCACATGGAGAGGTCTGCTGCTGGCTCAGGCAGTGGTGCTAGCCCTCTGTCGAAAGCAAGCTCACTTAACTGCACCCAGGACCTAGTAACAATGGAAGGAGTTGATGATGGAGGAGAAGAAGAAGCAGAACAGAGGGTAGAAAAGCGAGAAAATCATGTTGTTCTGGATGGAAGCCGAACACCACCCTGTGAAACAAACATGTGAGGTTAGATAAAGGTTGATGGGATGCATGACAGCAACTAGCTGGAATGACCCATAACATGGTGTGAGCTTTGTACTCTTTGACAAAGACATTAAACAAAACTGTCATAAAAGCTGCAGTTCTTGTGGAGAATAACACATCAGATCCCCCGACACTTTTGAACTATCATTTTTGACTTTGGTGCTGCGGTCATGAATTTATTACTGGAGCAAATTCAGAAGCACATGCCTGCTTGACTGGGCACTAACTGAACTTGAATTTAAGTTGACACTGTCGTGTTGGTGACTGCATTAAGATGGGACTGATGTGCTACAGAGGAAAACAGTGACAACCTGACCTGTATTTTAAGCCTTGTCTGAACGACAATATTTGTCTATCCTGAAGAGTGTCTGTGTAGAGCTCACTGAGTACAGTTTCCTAATGCTTCCTCCCCAGGCCTGTCGATTTTAATGAACAGTTATACAAAGCAAAGACGGAGGATGGAAGGAAATTATATTTTTTATATTTGCAGAGTTTGAAAATATATCTTTTGCAAGACTTAGAAAAAACAATGATCAATCATTTTTCTGTATTATGGTTCTTGCTTACTCATTATTCTCCAAGTCCACATATTACATTCTTGTAATGCGACAAACACAAGCACATGAAACAGGACTAACATTTAGTATAGCATAGTCCAAAAGAACATATGCATCTGCTGCTGAGCACTGAGCTCTATGGCAGTCCCCTAACAGCATATATTTCTATATATTTCAGTTTTAAGTTGTATTTTTTTTCTTTTTGTTGTATTTTTCTTATTTGTCTTTCTTGTTCTTTAATACCTGAAATGAAAGCAGGGTGTTGATGGTGAAAAGGGAATAGAGACATAATTGCTGTTGTATTCATTGATAGAGCACTGTTTGCACACATCTCTAGCATGAAATATCTTGATGATGAAACAAAGTAGTTAATAACACTACAAACCCACAGTGAGATACATGATTTGAGGCATCAAGACAAAGACTACGGTTCATCATACACTGTTTGATGCTCAGCTCAGGGGGTCCTCCCGCAGCCTTATACAGTTTGTGTCATAAAGGGCTGAGGAGGGTTCCACTTTTAAAGGAACCTCCCAGTCTGTTTCACCAATTAGACTTCCTTTTTGGCTCACCAAAATGACCAGGCACGTGTTACACAGTGTGTTCAGGCAGCCCTTGTTAATTTAGGAATATCAGTTGTGGGTGTAGTAATAAAGTTGATGAACAGCAACAGGCGCACCATCTTTTTGTCTCTGTGAGACTACTGTCTTATCATTTCAGTTTATTACAACAGAGGGCCTGCCTGTTGGTTTACGCTCACCGTGGTACTCACCAAGTTCAGAATGAGATCTGCTAACATGGAGACTTAAAAAAATAAACATCAGCAGTCAGATAATCAGACAGCTGGAATCAAAACGAGCAGCTGGATAAACATGTAAACCTATTTTGAACTGAAAACTGAAAACTGTTCACCAAACAGCCATCACAGTTTCAGTCCCCTGCTTCACTTAGAGACTGATTGTGTTTCAAAGTGTGTGTCTGATTTGAGTGCCACACAGCAACATGCTGCTGTTCTTTGTGCTTTATTGCTACTGAAAAGGGTTCACTGAATAAACCAGGAGCAGCAAGGCAGAGTAGAAATGACTAAAATCCTAGAATGACAGTAAGAAATCAGAAAGTTATGAGCTACTGGTTTACTGTGGCATGCCTCAGATGGGTGGGCTGACACACCAACTATCAACCATTTGTGTTCCAAGCACATTTAAAAACTCTGGAGCAAGGACTGGCATGGGCTTTCACCACCATACCATTTCCAGTTCCACCATAACTAATAGATATGATGCAACAAAGTATGTTCCAATACATGGTATAACAAATACAATATGTCAATAATATCGAGATATCCTACTGCGTTAGGTCATTTTGCAGCATGCAAACCAGCAGAAAATAATGTAACTCCTGACAATATGCCACACATATCACAAGAGCACAGGCAGTTCAAGTCATGTTCCATCCAACTGATATATTATCAAAAGGCACCAGGTGCAATATTATTGTGCAGTCATATTTCCCATATAAATACATACAGCATGCAACAGTAGATGCTTTGTAAAGTGGCTGCATGACATACTGAGAGTAAAATGTGCAATTTGGAAAGCAGATCTAACTCTGGAGGTCAGTTTAGACCCAGTGCCTGTACACTCACTGAGTTGCTTCAGAGCTTCTGAGACCCTGGTTCATATTCATACAGTAAAAATGCAGCTTATGAAGCACAGGTCTCAAAGAGAGACAAGTGAGACAGGTGGGCCTTAAACCCCTCTTCTGAGCAGGAGAATCTACTTTGGTGGTTCGCAGTAGTCCTCCTCATTAGTGCACTTCATTGTTTTTAGAGCAGTGAACAGAAATGATTGTTAGTAACCTTTCTTTGTTGGGAATACCTCCATAGGAAGTGCTCCAGATGGTCTCGATTCCTGTTCTCTATGTTGTCTGATCATTTGGTTCTCTCTGTTTGACAAGTGGGACTTTGGTGTATCCATGTCACCATGCTACCAGATCTAAGCAGTTTACTTGACATCATATCCTGGCCTATACACAAGCTGCCATAATAAGACCATGTGGAAAGAAACAAAAGAAGTCTTCTTTGTGAGAGAAGGTGCAGGCTCACCCATCAGGACTTATTGCAAAGCTTTTCACTTTGAAACAAACTGAAGGAGGAGGCCCTTGAATTTATGAGCATCCACACATGAATTTAAACCAATTTTATTCATATATGATGGCTGCAGAGAGATGTGCCGAGGGACTGTGTCTGTGTGACCTTTTTCCATGGGTGCTGACTGTATTATAAAGGTAGAATAACAGTGCCCTCTACAGGGAGTCTTAAGTCACTTAAGGGAAAAGACCTGATGCCACGTTAATACTCTTCATTATCTTAGGAAATCTTCAACTTTTTTTTTTTAAGATCAGATTTGCATTCATTTGAATGCTTGCTGACAGATTCAAATGCACATTTAACTGTGTAAATAGAGAGCACAGTAATTAGAGTGGTCACAAGCTTAAAGGGGAATTATACTGTATTCATGTTCCCTAATATAAATTCTTTCAAGATGTCATAGTTTCTGTTTTCAGTTAAAACTTTGAGCTGTGTGTTGTTTTTAAAAACCAACTTCTTAACATCTCAGTATATGAAGTTTAAAAAAATGGTGCCTTTTCATAAATAGACAATTTATGAGAAGGTGAAAAAAAAACCCTGTAAAATATGGCTCAGTTTTTTCTTTCTTCTTTGTTTTTTGTTCTGTTCTCTCTTTGTCCTTGTGTAGTTGATATATTTAAGTGCAAATCCTCACATTTTTGGGATTTGCATACCATTGCAACATGATATTATTAACGCATTGACTTCATTAGTTTTCCACAGCCCACAGCTCCTAGCTCTGAGCTCACAGTGCCACACTGTCGTGTATTTCAGCAGAGAGTCCAGCGGTGGTGCAGCAGCAGATTCCTGTACAAGTGAAAGGTAGATTGTCACGTTCATGACATATGACAACCAGAAATATGACTTTTATAGATCTTACACATGGAAGTGAGTGGAAGTATTAATTGCTGACCATATTATTGCTATTTCTAGCATTAATATGGTCAGCATTTCCCAGGCCATATGGAGTCAACTAGAACTGTTTTTATGATAAACTGAACAACACTAACTATATCTTAATCCTACCAAAATATTGCCAGCCATAAACATAAATCAAACCAAACTAAAACATATGATCAAAAAGAAAGAAATGGTTTTGTCTTCCTCGTTATTATAGTTTTTATTATACTCAGAGATTAGGCAGGAAGTTAAAAAGTGCTACAGTTATGACAAACAGAGCAGTCACTTTGTCTGCGCTGCTAAGATTTGTGGGATTCAGAAACTTTTTGCTCGTCAGTGCTGCAGGTCAGGAACCATAGGAACAGTGCTTTTGCTTCCTTC
>JAMQGT020007239.1:0-58901 GCA_024447675.2 Pterophyllum scalare | reverse complement strand
TGTCTGTGTATGTGTAATCTTCGTTCGTATTTCTTCGTCTTTGTCTGAGGACATGCACAAAAACAAATCGTTGCAGCATCACTGTAAATGTCCTTGATATCTTATTCATCAGGTTTATGCATCCTCCTACTTCCATATATCTTCGCACATTCACGATCATTACAGTGGGGATGGAGGAACATTTAAGTTGTTGCCTTTGTTTGTTGAATGTTTATAGCTTCCGTTAGCACAGTCTCAACGACCACTGAGGAACCAGTAGATACAAAATCCAAATCCTCCTATAAAAGAGGAGATGCCCTCTGGGCAGCCATAGCTCATAGTTGGCCTGATTTAGTGGCAGCCAGGAATCTGGGCTTGAATAAAAGACAGAGAGAGCGAGGGCAGAGTGGGAGAGAGAAAGGAAAAGATAGCTCCCTGTGTGATAAATAGCCCAGGCTTCCTCTATTGCATTAGCCGTCCGGGCCGATAGATTGCGAGCCCAATAGACCCAGACGTATGCGATTGGTTTCTCATATAAAAGTTGCATATTAAATTCCTTCACAGGACTGTGCACCCCAAGCATGAAGGAGGGAAGGAAGAAATGGGAGTTAAAAAGCAGAAAGTAGAGAAAGCAATGGAAGAGCAAGAAAAAGGCTTTTTATGAGAGATGAAACGAAGGCAGAGTTGGGGAAGCCTGAGAAGAAGCGGGAAAGATAATGGCAGGAGAAAAGTAGCTTGATGGTAGAAAAGACAAATGGTGATGTCATGTATTTAATAAGTCCGTGGATATTGGGCGATGAGTGCGACCGTACGTCCATTTAATCAGTATTGCTTCCCAATGAAGATTTCTCTCCTGTTTGTGCACACCCACCCTTCTTCTGTTCTCAGCCGTTCTCCACATGCTAACGACCTCTCTAATTGTTTCCAAGCTCATTAAGATGCTGATGTTTTAATAGTAATTAATCCGTCATTTGCCTACATGCAAACGTGGGCCACTGAGGTTTGTTCATCGCTGTTTCAATACACTGATAATGCAGTAGCCTAGTCAAAGGAGACAATATCCTGCTAATTTAGCTCATCACTGTTAATTGGTTGTTAAGTGCCTTTAATTACCAAGCAGGCTTTGGGATTTAGGTCTGCAGAAAGAGAGGGATCCCTGTGATTGTCCCTGTTTGTCTAATGAATCTTGAGTGAACTTTGAAAAGTGGAATAAATGACCAAAGAGTGAAAAGAGACTCGCACTGACCCTGTTCTCTTTTCTATCATAGCTCCCACCTCGTTTCCTTTCTTCTTTTCCTTCCTTCTCTCTCTGTCCTCCTGTCCCTTCCTCCATCTCTCTCTCACTCCCTATCTCTTTCTCCAGATATTATTAACTCATTAAGTTTTTTTCATTATTTTTAATAAAAGATGAGTTATGGCTTTAGCCTCACTGTGGCAGCATCCCCCATACTCTCGTCCTCCCTCCCTCTTCTCTCTCTTCCCCTTCAACCATTTACTCCCTCCCTTCCTTTTCCTCATCCTCCCATTTTCTCCTTCCTTCTCAGCCATATTGCGCCTGCTCTGATACATATGACCCTTGAACTGTAGTTTCTGACCTCGGTGTTGCTGGTTGCAACCTTCTGTCCATCGTCCTTTCTTTCGCCACACTCACTCACATCTATCAATCATCTCTCTTTCTCATAGCGCTGAGCAGTCTTTAGATGGCATTCATAAGATTTATGATTCATGATTCTCTCTCTCGTCCTCTGTCTGCGTGTGTCTGTGTGTGTGTGAGAGAGGAGGAATAGAGAGAAAGAAAAGGGGAGTGCAAGAAAGACAGACTGTGGGAGAGGGAGAAGGAAAGGGGCTTGTCGATGACAGACTTGAATAATGACAATATCTATGATTGATAGCTTATATAGGGCTAGTTGAGTGTGTGTACTGTATTTTTGTCTGTGTGTGCATGTGTATTAGAGTGACAGAAAGAGAGTTTATGTGTTCCGTTTTCACCACATTAATCTAATGTTAAAGGAGCCATGATGAATGGTTTTCATGTGGTTTGAGCTGTCAGTGGTCACAGCGATGGAGAAGAGTAGCAAGTGACCAGAATTACCAAGGGACACATGATTTTTATGTAGGAATAGAGAGACTCTAGAGGGAGAAGAAAAAAACATAATCAATTTGAGAAAGACTGGACCGAGTACAGATAAGATCAGTTTTCTCAGATATTTACCAAGTTTAGCATTTAAAATCACGGAGACCCTAAGTAATATTTTTTCTTCACAATGAAAAAAAAATTAGTCAAAACAAATCATTTTAAAGGCACTTAAATGATGCAGGTTTGTTTTGAGGTTAATAAATGTAAAGATTTATTCTTCTTCCATTCTTGAACTTTTCTGATTAAGTTTCCTTCTCAGTTTAAAATTTCTTCTTTTCTTTTCCTCATTGAGCCATGCTGATAACATGTATCTGATAGTAATGTGTATTTAAAGGTACATCCTGCAGGCAAAAGATAGCTACAGGTATGGTCACATCTGCTATCCTTAACCCCCCCCCACCACCACCACCACCAAACCTGCAGCGCTGGGGGAAAAAAAACATTATGCAGCAAATGCAGTTGTAAAAATTAAAGTACAATCTCTTTCAGTTCTAAGTTTTTATGTATCAGGACATAATGAAAAACCATCTGGTCATTTCCAGGTCTTGAAATGAGGTTATCAGATGAACAACATATGACATTACAACATGCGTCATTAGTTGTTTAACAAAAAACTGAGCCAGAATGCAGAAGCAGTCTGTGAAAAACTAATTACACTCTGTGATTCAATAGCTTTAGCTGTCGGACAGATGGCCTCACATTTTTGTAGACAGAGTAGTTCATGGTTGACTCAGTGACTGCGATGTGTCCAAGTACAGCGGCTGCTAAACAAGTCCAAATCCCAACCCCTTCACTATTGTGCTTGACAGCTAGTATGAGATGTTTGTGCTGAAACGCTGCGTTTGGTTTTTGCCAGATGTGGCGCTGTGTGTTATCGGCAAACATCACTTTGGTTTCGTCTGTTCAAAGGACACTGTTCCTGAAGTCTTGTGGCTTGCTCAGCTGCAACTACGCAAACTTAAGCTGTGCAGAGATGTTCTTTTTAGAGAATAGAGGATTTCTCTTGGCAACCCTTCCAAACAAGCAGTACTTGTTCAGTCTTTTTCTAATAGTATCATCATGAACTTATATATATTATTACGGTTTCTCTGAGCATTGTACTGTCTGACCTTGGGGTGAATTTGCTGGGACATCCACTCCTGGGAGGATTGACAGCTGTCTTGAATGTACTTCACTTGTGAATAACCTTTCTCACTGTAAAATGATGGACTTCAAATTGTTTGGAAATGACCGTAAAACCCTTTCTAGATTGATGGGAAGCATGCCTCCTTGGCATGGTGTTAACACATACCTGAATGCTCCAGACAAGCAAACTGTCAAAACGTCTGCTTTCATGGAGGTGCTCACATTTGCTGGTGATTACTTAATCAAGTACATTTGATTAGCAGCACCTGGCTGCTACTTACTCTTTAAATTTCTGTGGAAGCAGTAAAAGTGTACTTCTGCTTCTGCATTCTGGCTTCGTTTTTGTTAAATAAATAATTACACTGCGTAAAATGTCATGTGTTGTTGTTGTATTTACCTGTTTTTTTTAAAAAATTACAATATCCTGATATGTAAAATCTTAGAATTGAAATTGTACTGTCTTTTTCACATGACTGCATTAATCAGTGATCAAAAACACAGTATTCAAGAGCAGTAATTATACCTGGGACCTTCTCTGCAAGAAAAGGTTACTCACCTCACCTCTCTGTAGGTTTGATGTTTACTGCGTCTGTGAAGATGCACAATTTAAGCCTGATAGCTTGAGGCAGAGCACTTAATTGCTCTCAGGGCAGGTGTTTAGCTTGAGCTGAGCATGTCATTCTCTGTATCCAGTATCACTTCTTTACCAAGACATCATCAGTACGGCTGCCAGCTGACCATTGATATCCTATTAGTATTATATAAGAAGATATTAGTAATTACTTATTTACACTTTAAGCCCTGGTCTTTATACATACATTTGATTCATAGTCATTTTGTATTTTTTGTGAAAATAACTCACCCTGTAGATTTCTTGCTGCTATTTGAGAGCCCCCTCGAAGAGGAGATCCTGTTCTGAAAGCATATAGCTTTACTATTTCTTAACTTACAATTACTATAAATTCCTTAAGTAATGCTTGGCATAAATGTCTGCAGCTGAACAAAGGTTCTATGTTATCTTCATATTTTACATAGTCACGCATGAGAGCGATGCCTTGCTAGAAGACATGGGGAATGAAATACATATGAGATCTAGTCAGTATTGAGTAAGACAGACTTGAAACAATCAAAAGTAATCCTTTATTTCTGTAGAGCTGAATTGAAGAAATGACTCTCCTAGCTATAAACCAAATAAGTGTTTCCATGTGGCGAACAGGATTGTAAAAAAGTCGTTTCCAGCTACAACCTAACATGCAAATATATATATATACATATATATATATATATATATATATATATATATATATATATATATATATATATATATATATATATATATATATATATATATATATATATATATATATATATATATATATATATATATATATATATACACATATATATATATATATATATATATATATATATATATAAATATTCACTTCTGAACCATTCCTCAAAGGAAATAGTTTGAAGAATGGAGAAGGTTAAGTGTTAATGTGGCAACAGTTTGAAGCGATGTTTGCTGACAGCTGTGATGAATTGTTTCCAATGTACTTGTGTTCCTTACCACACGCACATTTTCTACGCCATCCCACAAGATAAGATCTGTTCATGCTTAACAGCCTGTATTGTCTCCAAAAATGGTGGTATGTATCATATTTTTTATTTGAGCTGCGCTTTATTGGTATGTTTGCTTTTTTGAGGAACAGTGCATGCCATTTTTTCAGTCCATAGTTACATTTACAGTATGATTCGATGCTTACACTTACCAGCTCTGTACCACAAAACGATGAACAGTAAAACAATATATGGAGGTGGCTCCATTCTTTAAAATCTACACATAATATTATTTTGCATGCTACACATTCAAAGGTCACATATTTATCAACACATAAATAAGTGTAATGAGAGTATATTTATCACCTTCTCCCTCCCATTTTCTGATTTTATTGAACATTTTTAATTTAACATCCATTTTTCCCTTTTTCCATTTTGAAGATGTGGTATTTTGTATTCCCACTGGAGTGCACTCTTGAGTCAGCATATAAAATTTCCAGTCCTTCATAAAATTGATGACCAACAAGTTAATTGGCTGGTCCCATTCAGTCCTGCTGAGCTTCATTACTATCAACAGTTAGTTAGCTTAAGAGCATTTTAGGGCCATATGTTGCCCTGAGTGACAGTTGGTTGCAGTGAACTAATTGTGTTAGACAAGCTGAGTTTTAGCTCCATCCAAGCAGAAGCAGCATCATTTGTTTGATCCTGGGTGGATTGAGGTGGCTGTGCGTGTGCAGTTGATTCTTACTGATGAAGTGTAGAGTTGCTGAGATCCTTATCTTCATATTCATAGAGACACAAATGAAAAAGATCAAAGCTTTGCTTCTCTGGTCACTCACCGCTGATAATGTCTACATACATACAGGGCTACACATAAAAATTTCAGGAGGTAGAACCGGTGCTGTGGAGGGAACAGCTGCATGCACAAAAGAATACTGCAGTATTAATGCACAGTTCATACAACTGACACAAAATCACGACATTAAATTCACAAATTAAAAAGTTTTAATCCAAATTTCTGCAATAAAATAAAAAGAGACAGTATTAACATTTACTTATACTTAACAGTTAAACCTGCCTCACATGTTGCAAAGACATCCACTAACCAAATGTCTGCAAGAATGTGTGTAAGACATTAGCTTTCTCTCTGAGTACTGCTCCCTTTTTGCACAACTACATTTTTGGCTTGTTTTTATCCATATCTGACTATATCAAATATAAGAAATCATATATCTTTTTATTCACTTAAGACTGAGCTTATGTTGACCGACATGGAAAACATTAGGAAGGATTGTTTTATGTTGAACTACTAGGATCTGGTTAAAGTAATTACCGGACAGCAAATCTGGAGACGCTATTAATGCACACATAAACATACTTGAATAATTATGTGCTTTAATGTAGATTTGATGGACGATATTTGTGTGTGTGTGTGTGTGTGTGTGTGTGTGTGTGTGTGTGTATGTGTGTGTGTGCGCGTGTGTGCTCGTGGCTACAGTATGGGTTCACATTTTGTTCTTTGTTGCTTTAACTAAGGCATACTTTGAAAACATGCACATTGATTGAGCGAGTTAGTCAATGCCAGTTACAAAATGCAAACAAAGAAATGAGAGCAGGATGTGAAACTGCATCATGTAACTCCTTTGTTCTGAAAGCAGATTTCTCAGCCCAGTAAATATATTGCAATATGGCCCGATGTGCTGTGGCACAGCAAGGATCTGTGCATTACAGTTCACTTGTTCTCGGCTGGACATGGTCCGTGGGTGCTATAGGGATGTCAGAATATATATCTACTTACATGGTGTACTATGGCTGTTTCTACTGTGACGTTGGAGGCTTCCAAATAGAGGGGGTATACATCTTTGTCCATCTTTTTCTGTGTGTTGCCCTTTAATCAACAAGCTGATGGATTCCTGTTCTAGTTTGTTTTGTAAGCACAGCATCCACCTCACCAGCACAGGCTCAGCACAACCTGGGCTGACTGAAAACAATGAAGAAAGACATATTTGTGTGTTTGAATGACTGAGTAGATTTTCTTTTTCAGAGTATGACAGAAACAGATTGTATGATTTAGTGCAATGACATACTGAAGGCAGGATATCATATAGAGCCAAGGTTTCTTTTTCACAGCCTCATTTTCATCTCATTATGACTGAATGTTGGTGTTGCAGCATTGTCACCCCAGTCGGGATGCAAAGTATGATTTTTTTTTTTAAAGTACTTGGCTTATATATGATGAAGTTTGAGTCATGACTGTGCAGGCAATAACACCATTGCTGACATAAACTCATCTGCAGCATTCTGTATTCATGTTCATGAAGCATAATGCAACAATAGTCTGAATAATAATTTACCTTTCATCACCACTGACATCTGTGGTAGCAGTGCCATTTGCAAATTGGATAGATGTTGTGGCTGTCCTGCTGTTCATTTCTTGAAGCATGACGTTTTGATCTGTTAGACCTGCCCTGCAGGTGGCAGGGGTGTGGCCACACAACAGCGTTACCTCTGTAAGCTGGTCTCTGGCTGAGAAGTGGAGAAGGAAATTAAAAATTAAAATGGAAAGACTGGGAATAAGAATATATTGTAAAATGTATTGACACTATAATGTTTTGTTGTCTGATACAAAACAGGGTCTGAAACCAAACATGGAATATTTATATACCACCTTTGTAGTCTTACTGACTTTAGACTAGAAGCCGCATTTAACCACACATTCAGGTTTTATTCTCTCACTTTAAACACATTATGTACGTCATATCCATGGCCAATTTAGAATAACCGATTAACCCCGCATGCATATCTTTGGACAGTGATGAAGCTGGAATACCCAGAGGAAACAAACAGATACGGGGGGGGGGGACATGCAAACTCCACACAGAACTGGTCCCACCTGATCACCAGAAACCTTCTTGCTGTGAGTGCTAACCACTTTACTGCAATGCCAGCTGACTCAAACTCTCCAATTTTATACTCTCCAAAAAAATGGATTTCTTGTGTGAAACCTGGTAGCATGACTCAGATATTTGTCACTCATCAAACTTGGTTAGTCCTTATTGGTGATGGTTACTTTTTCATTAGCCTCTGATGAAGTGGAGGTCTTCCTGCAGAGGTTGGAAATCGGTTCTCGTGTTGTTCAGCGAATGGTGGACATTTTTTGAACTACAGCTGACCAAAGTCAGGAATAAGGAATTTTTATTGTGCTGTGGCCATCTGCCTTGCCCAAATAGCTTGTTCTTAAAATAATTCAGTTTTTATCCTCCTCCATGAAGTTGTCCAGATTCGCTATATTTGGGGATGTCAACATACACATCGATAATGATTCTCAGTATTGCATGCCTGGCCCCACATATACCAGAAGACACACACTGGACCTTGTTTTTACTTTGGGTTTAAATATTTATTTCTGATCATCACGGTATTCTTTTTTAACTTGTTTTTTTTTTTCCATGCACCTCTGACTCATGTTTGCCCTGTTTAATGTTTTTCTGTTGGTACATTTTATGATGCTTTCGGTTTGTTCTTATCCCCTTATAACAATGTTAATCTCTTAATGGCTCTTTTAAATGTTCATTGCTTTTCCATTTTAGATAAAGTATGTCCCGTTCAAAATAAGATTAGCTTCTGTTTCAAACTCTTCCGCCTGGGTAAATGATAGTGTTCGCTGTTTAAAACATTTTTGTTGAAAAGTTGAGCGCTAGTGGAGATCAACTTGTTTACATGTTCATCTCCTTCATTTAAAGGAGATGAATGTGGACCTTTAAGTTTCTTTTAACACTTCAGTAAGAGATGCAAGGGCTGCCTGTGTTTCAAACCTGGTTTCAAAGAGCAGAGGTAGTCCTAGGGTCTTATTTGACACTATTAGTGATATTGTTACTCCTGCTCCACCTGCTATCCTAATTATTTGAAATATTGAATGTAAACATTTTCTCGCTTTCTTTGCAGAAAAAATCCCCACAGTAATGTGAGAAATAATATTTTGCCTTCAGCATCTTTGTTTTCTGTTCCTACCACAGCTCAGCCTGTTATTTTAGATTTTTTTTAATTTTTTTTTTTTTACCTGTGTCTTTACTTAAGCTGGTCAAATTAGTTGAATCAATGAAAGCATCCTCCTGCTTTCTTGACATTTTACCTGCATCTTTGTTCAAAAATGTCTTTCAGTGTATTGGTCCCTGTGTGCTCACCAAAATCAATGGTATACTGGTGTCTAGTCAAGTCCCTGCTTATTTTAAGAATGCTGTTAGTCTCAAAATTACCGTTCATTGCTAAGATTTTAGAAACCATTGTGACTAAGCTGCTTACAGCTGTTTTAGACAAATACGGCATTCCTCATCATTTTCAGTCTGGCTTTTGTAGAGCTCATTCCAATGGAAACAGCTCTTTTTAGAGTCCACAGAGACATCTTGATGAAAAGTGATGCAGGAGAATGTTCTGTTATGCTGATGCTGGACCCGACCTCTGCTTTTGATACTGCTGATCATCACATTATACTTAATAGGCTGAGATTCTGGGTGGTTGTATCTGGTTCTGCTCTGGAATGGTTCTCTTCATATCTGCCTTAATGGTCCTTGTGTGTGGCTGCTTCTAAGTTCAGGTTCTCTTTCAGTTCTTTTGCCTATGATGTGCCACAAGGTTATGTTTTAGGGCCTTTAATGTTTCTGTTATATCTGCACCCATTTCAGCACATTTTGAGAACTTTAAAGGTTATTTTGTTACTGCTACAGAGATGAAATTCAGTAATATATCACTTTTAAGACCCAAGATGTTTCTAAGTTACAGATCTTGCACAGGTGCTTAGACTCTATTAAAAGGTGAATAGCTGACAATTTTTTCCAACTTAATGAAGAGAAAAAATGCCTTTGTTTGTGCCCCTGACAGGTTTATGCCTAAGGTAATGGAAACTCTAAAATCCCCTTGTCATATTTGCTAATTTTTTTTATCAGGAACCTTGGGGTAACTTTTGAGTCAGTCTTCACTTTGAATGCTAGCATTAAATCTCTGGTTCACTCTTACTTTTATTACTTAATAAATATTAATTAATATTGCCAAATTTAAATTGTTATTCATGCCTTGATTTTATCACCTTTCAATTACTGTAATTCATTGTTTTCTTGTCTTAACAAAGCTTCTTTGGAACATCTGCAGGTTGTTAAAAACACCACTGCATGGCTTCTGATTAAGTCTTCTAAGCACACACGCCACACCATTGCTAAATCTGTTGCACTGGCTCCCTGCTAACTTCAGAGTCCACTTTAAGATTGTGGTTTTGACTTTTAGAGATGTGCATGAACAAACACCAGTGTACTTTTATATCCATACATCCCCAGCAGGTCATGTGACCAGGGCTGTATCATACAAGGCTGAGAACTAAAGGAGACAGAGCTTTTGCAACAGTGGCCTCCAGATTCTGGAACTCTCTCCTACTGAACCAGCTTTACCTGATGTTGCAAAGGGGGATGGCTGCTGGCTCCTCCACCCGCTGTACTTAGGACATCGGCATCTCAGTAGATGGGTGTAAGCTGACCTGAAGTCCCTGTTGAGGGCTCCATAGAGGATTGGGTTTAGGGCTGAGTTGGCATAGCCCAGCCACAGCACAATTGAATATTCTGGCACTGTGCTAGGGTCTGGATGCTCCTTTAGGCCCAGCACTGTGAACAGGATGAAATAAGGTAACCAACACACCACAAAAGCCCCTATCACTCCTGCCAGTGTCACTGTGGCTTTGTGCTCTCGCAGTGCCACTGCTGTAATGCTGGAAACCACAGTAGTTGTGGAGGAAGAATTGCTCCTGCAGTTGTAACTGGTGATGCAAGTGGGTCGGGCACTGATAATGCGCTTGGCCTGTGCACGTGCAATGCGAAGTATTTTGAGGTAGGTCCAGCACATAGTCACCAGAGGCAGGTAGAAGGTGAGAAGAGAGTCAGTAAGTACATATGGTCTGTTCAGCTCAAAACGACATTTCCCCTCTGAAGCCCAAGGCCCATGGTTTTGCACTGTCCCATTAACTGTGTTCCATCCCATTTGGATGGGCAAGAAAGAGACGGCCAAAGACACTGTCCAGACACTCACCATGGCTACAGCAACTCTCCACGGCAACACCAGAGATGTGTATCTCAGAGGCATGGTCACTGCCAGGTAGCGATCAACACTGATGGCCAGGAGGGTGAGAATGGAGGCAGTGCATAACATAACATCCATGGAGATGTAGAAGTTGCAGAAGACTGCGCCAAGTGGCCACTCATCTTTGAGCAGTAGGAGAGCAGAGAAAGGGAGGACCAAGAGGCCGAGCAGCAGGTCTGTCACAGCCAGCGACACAATGAAACAGTTAGTGAGGCAGCGGAGGCGTCGAGAGGCGCAGACAGCCAGGCACACCAGCACATTACCACCGACAGTCATGAGGATGAGAAGGGTCAAGATAAAGCCCAGCATTACTTTTGACAACATTATTGCTGTTGCTTCACTGGAGTCAATCAGATGTCATTATGGCTGCTGCTTTATGTGAACCATTGTCCTGTCTTTTGTTAGTTTTTAATCAGATGAAAGCTGGTTGCTTTTTGAGAAACTGAGTTTTCAAAGGCTCTCATTGATTAAGTGCCACTTAAGAGCTTGGCCTCCCGTGTGTAATTCCCTTGTTCAGCTCTCCTAGAATTTACAGTTAGCTAGTAACTCTTTCCTGTTGTTGAAAACCTAAAAACAGTCAATTGACTTGATAAGAACAGTCTTCCCATTCATACTAATGATGGGAAAAATAATTGGGCTGTTGGCAGGCTGTTGGCTGGCTGTTGAACGGCTTTATGTCTGCATGGCTGATTAACAGTAGTTCATGGCATCTTTCTGGCTTCAGCACCATTTTCTATGGCCATAGTGTCACCTAGTGGGCAAAGACAGGAAATACAGTTATTAAGTGATACAGTATTTGCGTCAGATACACAGCACATTCAATTATGAAATGCAATTCAAAATATTTTCAATATTATTGGCTTTGCAGAATAACAGAATACCCTCAACTGACAAAACATCTAGAAAAACAAAAATATATCTGCTAAAAATAATAAATAAGTATTAACAGACAGAATGGCTCAGATAGATGGAAAATGTCTACAAAAATCATATGCAACCTATGACGACATGCTTAAACCCTGTTCTCATTCTCTTATAGGTTTACAATGAGCTGTAATGTCTGCTTAAAGAGTCAGTGTAAGGACTTCATTAGCCTATCTATCTATCATTAGCCTACATTCATATTCACATTCATATCATTACCCCATAATTGTCGAGTGTAGCCACAGTGGCAGCTATTAATGCCTGTTACATTGCAATATCAAACTACAGTAAGTCAACAGAAGGTATTTATCATTTTAGGAGAAATTAGGTCACAGTATATTGATAAGATTCGTTAATGTATTGAACTGATGGGAGCATTCAGAGAGGAAGATTTAATTGCTTGCAAATTCAGCTTTTTCTTTGCAAGACAAAGAGGGTGTTATTTCTTCTTTGAGAACTTCCATACTTTCACCTTAAATTCAAAAATACCACATTAACATGTTGAAATTAGTTTTGTAGTTTCATTTTAATCCATATTATCTATAATATATAACCAATGAATCTAAAACTGCATATGCTGTAGCACCAATAAAAACTTCACTTTTGTGCAACTCTAGAGAGCTGATGTATGTCTGACACCTAATGTTTTACATGTATTATGTATGATGCCAGTTATTTCAGTATGAGCTTGCACAGTAATAATTAATTCAGTACATGCATCACCATATTTTACATGTATGCCACTCTGTATTATTTCATGGCTTCGTTTTACAAACCCGTTTTCCAAAAGGTTGAGATGCTGAACAAAATACCAATTAAAAAATAAAAAATTCGGAGATTGGCAAATCTTTTAAATCAATAAGCTTAATTTTTTTTTTAGCATGACTGTTTATAAAAAAAAGTGCTTCCTAAAAACATTCAGAAGTAAAGATAGTGAAGTTTCCCAACTTGCTTAACAGGTGGAAACAATTGGGAATAACAGAAACTCAGCCACAAAGTGGTAGGCCACGTATAATGGCAGAGCGGGATCAGTGGGCGCTTGCAGAGAGGCTGCCAACTTTCTGCAGCGTTAGTCGCTACAGATCTCCAAACTTCATATGGCCTTCACATTAGCTCAAGAACAGTGCGTAGAGAGCTTCATGGAATGGGTTTCCATGGCCGAGCAGCCGCATCCAAGCCAGACGCAATGCAAAGTTTCAGATGCAGTGGTGTAAAGCACCCCGCCACTGGACTCAAGAGCTGTGGAGACGTGTTCTCTGGAACGACGAATCACGCTTTTCCACCTGGCAATCCGATGGACGAGTCTGGGTTTGGCGGTTACCAGGAGAATGGCAACTGCATTATGCCAAGTGTAAAGTTTGGTGGAGGGGGGATTGACTGAAAAGGACTGGATTGATTATAATGTAGATGCAATTCGATTTGTCCTTTAGTGACTTCTAGCGACTTTTGAGACAGCCGACAGCGAGCTTTCTTACACAAAATTGTTAGACATATATGTCTATTCACATTCATGTCTATGCTCCGCACATGTAAAATTTCCTCACGAGAGCGTGAACCTGCAGCAGAGCGCACAGACGACACTCGTATGCGCGATGTTTCTTTGTGCAGGCGGCTGCTGAGTTCTACGTTGTTGAGTTTACTCGCAAGAAATGAATACCTGCGCTCGCGGAATTATACTGTTTGCGTGGATTATGTTTTTTTTCTCGTGAAATCGGTTGGAAGTCTGCGTGACTTTTGACTTAAGTGGCAAGTCTATGTCTTCGGGGGAGGGGAGGGGCGGGGCCACAAACAGACTGACAGGTCACCTGCAGATCTGCAGGCCAGGTGGAGAAATTTTAATTTTAGACTTTCTGACTCATTTTATTTCTCTGTTGAATGTGCACCTTCATCCTGAGTTTTCTACTTTTTGTTACCCAGGGTTTTGTTTTGTGTCCTACCTTGGTTTTTGGGGGATTTTGTATTATTCATGTTTTTGGAACTTTACATTAAGCCTCCCGCATTAAAGCTGTTTAGAGTTCAGCTCTATTTCACACATCCTGCATTTGGGTTCAACCATGCCTGCCACACAACCGCACTCTGACAGTACAACACAACCAGCATGGACCCAGCGGACGCAGGACTCATGAGTTTTAAGGATTTACAAATTCAACTTCTCATTTCCCCTGGACAGTGGATAGTGGCATTCTATACGGGAAAGGAGGTGTGCAGACAGAAAATCTGCAGTTTAGTTCGCCCCTGGCCCCAGTATACCATACACCGATTGCCCGCCAGGGAAGAGGGTCTCTTTGCAACAGAGGAGGGATTACTCACCACCAGCTCCGGGTTTAACTGCATTAGAGTCTTTCGCCCGTTTCCTGGGATATACAGTCTCTATACCACCCAGCTCTTCTGCCTTGACGCCACCTCCTGGCTTGTCTGAGGCATCAGTAGCTCCGGCTTCAGTGGCTTCTTTGGCCTCACAGAGGGAGCAGGGTCATCAGCATCAGCATTCCTTTAATGACTTTTTCCCAGCCTGTGTCGTCAACACTGGGATTGCTGAGATTGTCACTCCCGTGAGTAAATCTGCCTCTACTCAATGTGTTCATTCTGTGCAGGAAAATAAAGATATTTTGCACCCTGTTTCTGAGCCGGCGGAGAAGAGACATTTCTCATCACATTTCTAAATCAGTGAACTATAATATATCTCGCGTTGTGTTTCTTAGCCGGAGTGCAATACATTTTCTTGCAGTGTCTCTATGAGAACTATGATATTTCAAGTTGTGTTTTGGAGCTGGCAAGTAACAGTCTTGTTCCTTGAGTGAGGGTAGCCAGTTCCCAGCCTCGGATACAGGCAGTGTAGTCAGCTGTGAGCCCTGCGCAGACCCAGTCTGGGCATCCAGTAAAGCCTGTGCAGCTAATGCAACCTGCATCCTTAGGGCCTCTTGAGTCACCTGTGCCAGCGTGGCACCATCTTCATCATCCACGTCTACATCTGTGCTGTCATCTGCTCCAACCTGCATCGTCATCTTCATCTCATCAGCCATTTGAGTCACCTGAGTTGTCAGCTTCCTTAGGTCAGACAGCTGACCCATCTGCATCATCATCTACACCTCGTCCGCTGTCTGAGCCATCTGCATCATCTGGTCAGCCTTCAGAGTCGTCAGCCACAACTTCAGAGTAGTCAGCTGCACCCCTTCAGTCCAGAGCTTCTACAGTGTCACCAGAGCCTTTTGAGCAACCACCAGAGCCACCACCAGAGCCTTTTTAGCCACCCGCAGCCCCAGTCATCTGAGGAGACTGCTGCCCTCCCTGCAATGCAGCCCCAGTCGTCCTCCTCCTTCATTGGCCTCCTGCCAAGCCACCAGAGGTGTCCCATTGTCTCCTTCACCTGGCCACCAACAAAGCCTCCTTGAAGTCTTTGTCTTTGCTGCTGGCCCCCGTGGCAGGCCTCATGGCCAGTGGCAAAGATGAAGGCACTCAGGAGGATGGCCTCCTGAACTAATTAGCTTCACCGCTGTTCAACCAAAGAGGATGAAGGGTTTATCTGTCTTCACCACAGGCCTGTGTTCGGCTTCCTGAGTTACTTCACCTCCACTGCTAGCCTTGCAGCTGTCCCCCAGAAGTGCTCTGCCGCTGGCCTCGCGGCTGGTCCCCAGAACGGCTTTGCATCCACAGCGGGCTTCGGCCTTTAGGTCAGGTCCTGTGGCCTGGGCAGCCCCCTGAACTGTGTTGCCTCCCTTGTGGTTTCCCTGGCAGACCCCCTGAACTGTTTTTGGCCTTGGTTTGGCCTCATCCCCAGCATTCTGCTTGGACTTTCTTTTTTTTTCCTTCCAGTCTTGTGCTTTCACTTTTTTTTGTTTGTGTTCTGGCTCCATGTGTTTTTGTTTTTGTTTTGTTCCCATGGCTTAGTCGACCCCTGAACTGTTTGTTTTGGGACTCTGTTACTCTTTTGTTTTGTTTTATTTTTTTGTCTGTCAGTGTATTTAGTTCCTGTTTCCCTTGTTCTTGTCTTTCCCGCGTTCTTGTTTTCTGGTGTCTGTGTCTTCCCCGTTTAAATGCTTCCATGTCCTGTTCATGTGTCGTAGTCTGGATGTCTGTGTTTTTGCTTCCCCTTGTTGTGTCAAATCTGTGTTTATGTTACCTTTGGCCACTTCCTGTTTTATTTTGCCAGTCTCCTGTTCTGTGTGTGTTGTTTAGTTTTGCTTGCCCTTGTCTCGTTAGTGTAATTCTGTTGCTCCCTGGATGTTTCCACTCTCCTCTTGTTACCTCATGTGTACAGTCATCCATTTCTATATCACGGTTCACATATTGCGGCTTCACTGTATCGTGGATTTAAAAAAAAAAAAAAAAAATTCTGTTTGGTGGAGTTTTCACTATATTCCAGGATTTTGAGGTATATAGGTATTTCTGTAACACCCCATAATTATGTTCATCACGCGGACGAAGATACTGCACCACCTTCATCGCCAACAGTACCGCACAGCTACATAATTCATCATCTTCATCATTCAAGCTGTAGTAACAGAGTGGGAAGGGTTTATAAAGCCTTAAATAAATAAATATATATATAAAATAAATATATAATAAATATATTTCCACTACTTTGCGGATTTTCACCTATCATGGGGGTCTCTGGAACGTAACCCCCGCAATAGGTGAGGGATCACTGTATTATATTGTCTGTGTCTTGTTCAGTTCTTTGTTGTGTTGTCGTGCTCCCTGTATGCTGTGTGTGCACCTTCTTTCTTTTTGTTATCCAGGGTTTTGTTTTGAGGACTGTCCCCTACCTTGTTTTTTTTGGGGGGGGGGATTTTGTATTATTCATGTTTTTTGGAACTTTGCATTAAGCCTCCAGCATTAAAGCTGTTTAGAGTTCAGCTCTATTTCTCACATCCTGCATTTGGGTCCAACCCTGCCTGCCACACAGCTGCACTCTGACATCCAGTCTAAGGAACTCTTGATGTTTCAGCATACCAATACATTTCGGACAATTTCATGCTCCCAACTTTGTGGGAACAGTTTGGGAATGGCCCCTTCCTTTTCCAACATGACTGCGCACCAGTGCACAAAGCAAGGTCTATAAAGACATGGATGAGTGAGTTTGGTGTGGAAGAACTTGACTTTCCTGACCTCAACCTGACAGAACACCTTTGGGATGAATTAGAGCGGAGGCTGTGAGCGAGGCCTTCTCATCCAACATCAGTGTCTGACCTCACAATTGCGGTTCTGGAACAATGGTCAAAAATTTTTGTCCTCCACTTTCAAGTTTCCTCCAGTTTTGCTAAGTTGTCTGTTATGTGTCGTGACAGCACTGGTTCATCCCTTGAGTTAGGTGTTTTTTATGCTTGAAAGAGTTATAGGTCAACAAAAACGAAAAAAAAAAAAAACTTGCTCTGAAAATGGATAAGGACTGGACTGAAAATGAGTGAAGAAGCAGCCAATGTCTAAAGAAAAACTTTGAAAGACCTTCGGAAAGCCTGAAGAACTGTTGCGCAAGACCACGTTAAAAAATTACAAGAAAGTCGGCTCCTTGGACGCAAAATGTAAAGAAATGAGATTTGGCTCAACACTTTTGCACTGTATGGAGAGGTTTCAGTTGACAAATAACAGCCTTGAATGATAAACAATGACTTAAATGCTTTGTTTTCTACATAGACCTTGTTTACAGATTTACAGAGTGGTACTCTGGGAACTCTAATGGCATGTCGGCTTAAGCTTTTAATGTGTGCCTGGCAGAACGAGGAAAACGACTACTAGATAGGTAAGAGAGTGTGTGTGCACGCAATGTGTGTGTATTAAATGTGGTTGCGTCAATAGGTGGTGGATAATGTTTGCCTCTCTGTTTTCTAACACTGTAATGGATAATGGGACATTTGCCAGATTTTGTTTCAGTGCCACTTGGTTATCATCTCAGAGAGAGATGCTGAGAGATGGGCGTGATGGCTTCAAATCAAGACAAGAAGAAAGAAAATTAGACTCCATAATGAAAAGAAATGTTTTAATTAAATCGGGGCCTACATAAACCAGCACCAAATCTGTAATCTTTGAAGTCTTCTAATCTGCACATTTCTGTGACTTACTCAGCTTTGAGCTACATCCAGAGCAAACACTGATAGTGAAGCCACTAACGTATGAAGTACAGTTCTTAAATGCACAAGACCCCAGAGCCTTCATATCTCACAGAACAACAGACAGACCACACATTTCACCTGTTTTAATCATGAAAATCCCACTTTGGCTCTCTCACACACATTTAGGTTTGGCTTGGATTCAACACAGGCCTTACAATCTTTTTTTTTTTTTTTTTTTTAACGAGGACAACTTTATCACAACTTTGGGGCATATCATACAGAATATGCATATATGTGCTCTGTAAGTGTGTGCTTTTCTTATTTGCTCTGAGCTCAGTGCATTAATCCAGCTACCCATGTCACAGTGCATGTGTGAGAACTTAACTATGCTTGTTTCCTGTGTTTATCTTTGCATAAACATTTGTGCTTTAATAAAAAAAATCATATTATACAATTTTGACCACTCACTTATAATAAACACGTGTTTTATTTCGCACAAGATGCAAAACATCCACATGCATTTATCTTTTATCTATGTTACCATTAGTCTGTGTAGATAGTAAGTAAAGTCAGTCAATGTCATTCGCCTTAATGTTGGGAAGCACAATGTTGGTATGTGTGTAAATGATTAAAAAAAACACTTTAAAAAAAAAACATTAATTTAGACACTTTATTACTGACATCTGTTTTCTTTCACAAACCACTCATTAGCTGTCCCTAATGGAAAGCAATGGTGAGTGCTGCTGCAGCTGTATATACTGTATAATAACACACACTCATGCATGCACATGTAGGGCTAGACTGACACACTAACATGACCCAAAACATATGTCTTGGTAATGGATTTTGAGGACTGTAATGGTTTGTAATGACTGCTGAGTACTCTGTTTTCCACAGGATATAAAGGCTGCACAATCCTCAGAAGTTTTGTGTAGAAGAACACTTTTAAAAAAAAAATGTTTTCAGATAGCAACAAAAGGTTACATGGGCTTGTGGGTTTGAAAACAGTGCTTGAAGAGTTCATCCCTGGAGTGGTATGTGTGTGTCTGTGTGTAATTGGGGTGACACCTAACAGTTTGAGGACTTAAGAGATGAAATATAAAGTGATTAACTGTTAATAGCATCAATAGGTTCCTTTCTTGTCTCCTCAACATAGGGAAGATGTAAATGAGGTGGAGAGGCTTCATCCTGTCTCACCCAGACCTTTCTTTACTCAGCAAGCGGTCTTGTGAAAAGAGTCCAATTTGGGTATAAGGATGAAAGGCAGGCAGAAAAGTACTTAGAACAGTGGCTCTTTACCAGACATGGTCTAAGCTCTGGGATGAGTAATGGGGTTATTTATCTCTCAGCTGGGACTCTCTGCCTAAATTGTGAGATTCTCCAAATACCAAGTGTTCATCCTCTGACCTCTTTTTTAGTCGCCAGATGCATCTTTTTAGAAATAAACCAATAATAAACGGATGCGCCTCGTCATCCCAATAGGTAATCAAAGTAATCACATCTATTGTGATAAATGCAATGTAATGTGTTTTGAATATGTTTAGATTAATCTACCCTCTCAACTGACTCCAAAAGGTAATTTCACCCCCTGCTGAATTGCAGGGGGTGAAATTGCCTTTTCAGAAAGGTTGCTACTGACTAGTCATGGATTCAGGAAATAACTCATCCATACATACATTTATGTTTCAGGAAGTGTGGCAATGGCCTGAGATTGTGCGCTGAATCAAATCTCTTGCTTTTGTGTGGCTACATGTATTTGTGAGTAAAATATCTGTTTGTTTATGATAGGACAGCAGTTAAGTGGTTAAAATATGGCAAATGTAAGATTAGCTGGTGAGATTCTGAAATCTTAATCCCCCCCCCGAACTATTATCAGGTCAATAAACATTTCTCTAGTGCTAAACAGGACTACAGATGTTGAAAGTAACTCGTGTTCCTGCATACATCATCCATCAGAGAAACATAATGCAATCAGGCATACAAATCTTTAATTTATCCTAATATAATTTAATTGAGTATCAAGTACTTGGCTCACTCACTTCCTCCGCTTTTGTAAAGTAATCTATAGCTGTCTGCATTGTTGTGAATGTGTGCGCGTGTCTGTCTGAGTGTGTGTCCACATTTGTCTTCCTGTTTGCCTTTGTTTTTGTCCTTTGGTCTGGGGTTCTTGGTAGGCAAGCTGTTGTGTATTCTAACCAGTGGAGGAAAGCTGTGGAATCCTGATGAAGCGTGAAAATGAAACACATTGCGACAGACACGACCACAGACAGACAGGGGGATCAGATGCATAAAATATGCATAGACACTAACAGCATGCTTTGCTGTGACACACACACACACACACACACACACACACACACACACACACACACACACACACACACACACACATATAAATGCAAGTTCGGGTCACATGGTAATGATTGATTGACCTCAATATGACATGCTTGACCTTACCACACCTCTGTTATGTCACCATTACAGCCATATAGAGTCCTTCAGAAAAAAGTACTGGTGTGTAATGTGGGCACACATAGAGACTTTTGTAAAGAAACACCAAACTTGCACACAGCTGTAATCACCTGTTTTCCTGTTATACATTTACACTCAACAGAAACTTTGAAAGGGAACTTCTGAACTGCTGTGCGCATATTACAGTCCGGTGACCATGTCTTGACACTAAACCACATCCTCTCACTATTCTAGTAACATTTTCTCATTTGCTGCTCAGTTAGGTTAACCATCCAGTTTGAGCTATGCTTTAATAAATACACATTTAACTTCTATGCCAGTTAATGAGTGTGCATTTCTTGTTTTAAATGTATGAAGGAGCAGGGAGGAGCAGTGATATTTTGAAACAAAGTTATCATTAGAAGTGAAAACCACAATGGTGCAAAGAGCATTACATGTCCTACCTTAACATAATAATACAGAAAAGCAGTGCAACAGTAAAAAGCCAGGTTTGCTTAGTAATTTCTTACAGACAACATGATATACAACAAAACCCATCACCAAATATCTTGTATTATTAGATGTAGCCAATATTAAATATCAATAAATACCAAATGTAAGATTCTGGGAATCACTAATTTGAAAAAATAGAATTAGAAATGTAATTCTTTTATTTTTAATTAGATCTTACTTCCCAGTACTCCAGCAGATTGGGGGGATAAAATCATTATATTTTGTTTATGAGCAAGTCCAGGAAGACTTTATTGACAATATGACTATTCTTATTGTAATGAACTGCTCATGTATGCTAATGTGTAACACTGGCATACCTGTTATGTCTTGTTGCTAATGTAAGAAGCCAGAAAAAGTTAGTCATAGGTACTCTGTCACCTTTCTGTACTCATCTATCTGCCTTTTGGCCATGACTTTCAATGTTTTACAATAGAAAACAGGAAAGGTAAAGCTAAACATACAGCTTCAAAGTATGACACAAGTGTAAGAACAGGTAAAGGAGAAATTATCACACAAAGAATAATCTCACTTCCTCATATTCAGGACTGATTACATGACCTCTTTGTATGTTTGTCTTTGCGCATAGTTCACATGCTCACATCAGACTCAGAAGTGGCTCAACTGTATTCTCCACAGCCCCAAACCTCTGACAGTTCCTATTCATGCATGTGTCACTCCCCACATACAAACCGCTTCTCTACTTTTTCCTTGTCTTTGCATTTAAAAGCAATAAACTATAAAGAAAATCTGCCTGCAGCGCCTAAAAAGAGACTTAAATTGAATTTGTATCGACTGTGCTGTTAATTAAATATGGTTTAAACACATATTTGACAAATCTTAAATGGCTATAATTAAACTTTCCTTTCTTCAGCATTCTTGCTTGGTTGCTGAAATGCACTCATGTAAAACAGTGCAGACTTGGATCAAATATTAACTCAAGCTTGATTATGCTGTGAGAGTACAGGATGCACAGTTTTCAGACCTAGCTCATTCAAATTTAAGGACAACAGTGAGTATAATGTAGGAAACTATCCACTCACCTCCCCGCTTCTTCTTCTTCTTCTTGTCTGCGATGACTGCCCCCGCTACTCTGCTCTGCTCCCAGAGCGAACTACAGTCTTGCTCATGAAGTGTGTGCGTTTGTGTGTGTAGTGAGTGTGTAAATGTGTGTTTGGGAAAGAGGAGAGAGAGAGAGAGAGAGCGAGAGAGAGAGAGAGAGAGAGCGAGAGAGAGAGAGAGAGAGAGAGAGAGAGAGAGAGGAACTAAGCAGCAGGTCCTCATATAGCTCCATCTCTCTCTCTTTCTCCCCTTTTCCTTCTCTCTCTGTGTGTCTCTTATTGTTCTCTGCTCATACTCAACTCTTCAGGGTAATTTGCTTTTGAAATTATTTTAATGGTCCTGCCATTCTCTTGTCATAGCTTATAAATTGCATGTGCCATATGCCAGAACAAAGAAGATTCTCCTCAATAATTTGATACAGACTGGACTATATTACCTGAGTAATTTAAGCAACCTGTTGTATTAAGCTGTAATGGAATGCCTAATAAGTCTAGTATATATACTGAGTGATTCATAGGAAGGCACATTATCATGCATGCATCCCTTTCTTGTCTTGATTTTTCTCATACTTATCTAAATCTGTCTGTTTCATAAACTTTATAAACAGTTTAATCATTTAAAGAATCTTTAAAGTCTCACATGGGGATGGCTTGTGAGTAAATCTCTGAGAATTGGCACCAGCTGGACTGGAGTGATGTCAGTGACCCGTTGGGTCAGAAAGATTTCTAAATCCATCTTTCTATTTCTGGTGCAGCCTTTTACTCAGCCTTTGTGTCTATTTTTCATGTGCTTTGGCTTCTAGTGCGTCTTTTGTCACTTCTCTTTCCATACTTTGTTCCTTTTTTGCCTCCCCTTTCTTTATTTATCTCGTCTCTTTCTGTCTTTGGCTACATCTCAGTGTCCGTAGCCTAGCTCGTATCATAGATGGGGCTGGATTGAATCTTTCTTTGTCTCTTTTTGTGCTTTCTCTTCCTGTTGGAGATGTTCCCTCTGCCTGCTGCTTCTTATATTACTTCAGTACTTCAGTACTTTTTGTTTTTCGTGCTGTTCACCTTTAAGCCCTACCTTTTTTTCTCCTTGCGTGTCCCAGTTTATTTCCACTACAAAACTATGAGATAACATATCTGTCGTCATACATTTTTCTTATTCTCTCTTTCTCACTTCGAATATCTGTTTTTTTCCTCATTCCCTTTTTTTCATGTACACTAATGCTGTCAGCCATTCCTAAGTGGCAACTCCTAATGTTTCACCTTTCTTTCAGCATTAAATCCATAGCATGTCTCAGTCTCAAACCATGTTTCCATAACAACAAGATTTCCAGAGGACCTTCTGGTGTTTCGTAGATTGTGGCAAATGCCTGACTGGCATTCCTAACTCGGAGTCAGTTCCATTAGGATTGCCAATGTTTGTTGCCCATTAAAAATGAGCCTCTAGATGGATGCTTCTTAGTGTTCTTAGTGGTCCTTTTAGCCCCAGTTTTCATTGCAAGTTAGAGATGTAAAAGAAACTATATTTAAGCTGACAATGTGCAAAAGGTAGTTAGCACTGAATCCTCAAAAGTACACTGACTGGCCACTTCATTAGGCACACATGTGGCATTGCGCACATGTATAATCAGCCAATCACATGGCAGCAACTTTAGGCATGAAGACATGGCCAACACAACCTGCTGAGGTACAAAGTCAGCATCAGAATGAGGAAGAAAGGTGATTTAAGTGACTCTGGCAATAGTAACTAAAATAACCACTCAATACAACCAGGGGGTAAAGTGGGATTTGCCAGGTGTGGGAACCCTGCCATCAGGTGTAGCAGTGCAGCATAAATTACTTGAAAATAAGTCACATAATATACATACATATATATATATATATATATATATATATATATATATATATATATATATATATATATATATATATATATATATATATATATATATATATATATATATATATTTTGTGAGTCTATGATAAGGTGACCTTAACTGCTACTCTGATAGTCACAGCTCTTTGTCAACAATATATAAGCAGATGTTTAAGGAGCTGTATGACTGATTTTTCAACCCCTAGACACTATGAAGCTGGCATAAAAATTTGGTGAGTGAATCTAATCAGCATCATCACCTGTCTGCTACCTAACAATGTAACCTAACATTGTCCATGAATGCCATGTCTGTGTACCGATTCAACATATAGTACATTAATATAAACTTCATCACAGTACTTCAGACTAAACAGTTTAGCCAAACTGTACTAAACTGCTCAGAAGGCCTACAGTATTTTCATGTAAAGTTTGAATAACACAAAATTTGTATACTACTTTGCAAAGCCTTTCACAAAAAACACACTTTAGCAACACACATCAATATCTGATTTTTAAAAAAAAGAAAGAATTAGGACTGTAACACTTAAATTTCCAGTTTAGCAAGTAACACTTGCTGAGCAGTGCTTACCTCTATTACATCCTTCTCCATCTCTCAGGTTCGCACGTTGATGTTTTTTTTCCCTTCTCTCTCTCTGGGAAATACAGTAACTGTACTTTTTTAGCTAGCAGACACATTTTGAGACAAACTGCACAGAAAAAAGTTGTGTATGGTGATACTTGTTGAGCGGCTTGAAAAGTTGCATTTGAAATTATCTGCCTCTTATAACTAGCACTGGCTAGTTGCTGAAGTACCAACCGCAACTTCACATCTGCACCTTGAATGCATCACAGGGATGAGAAGAAAAAGGGAAGTGTTGAGGGTGTAAGCGGGCAGTGGGATATTTTTTTTATTATTATTACTGAGCAAGTATCTCCATGTTGTCCTGAAATATTAACTCATTCAGCAGTAATATGCATTACCCTGCCTATCAGATTTATTTGCTCATGAACTGAAGGTGCTAGAACACCATTCAGGATTGTTTTGGCCCACTTTAACCCCTTGTTACAACCAAGGTATGCAGAAGAGCATCTCTGAATGCACAACACCTTAGAGTAGATGGGCTACAAGTTTAACTTGTGTTGTTGCTGACCATGTCCATCCCTTTATGACCTTCTGATTGCTGCTTCCAACAGGATAACACAATGATTTTGCTACCTGGAGAAAAATATCTGATATGAGGCATTTCAGGTATGCCAGTTCCAAATCTATAATCAGAATTTCTCTAGCATGTCAGGTTCTTGAGTTATGCACATGTCAATATTTAGCTAATGTATTGCTGTACTGGTGCTTCACATGCAAATGTAGAGTGTGGTAAGATTTTCTAATTTTGAAATTGAACAGAATTTAGCAATAATTTGGGTGATTTGGGGGTGCTGAATCCAAGTCCAAGTTTAACTGCCAATATCGAGGATCAACAATGCCAGGAATTTGCAATTTCTTACAGTGACTGCTTTGATCTGTCAGTAGATAAAAACTAAGTTTTAGTGCTACATCAAGTGATGGAATGGTGTTTCTGGGGCAGTCCAAAGTGATGCCAAGCTAAAAGCTGGGATCTTTGATGGACCCCGAGTCTGTGAGCTTATTAGAGACAAAGACTTTCCATCTAAGCTCAGACCCCTTGAACTAAGAGCATGGGAATCATTTTTTCAGGTGGTACAGAATTTCTTGGGCAACCACAAATCCATAAACTATGAAGAACTAGTTGACGACATGCTCATATCATTCAAACGCATTGGGTTGCAGAATGTCACTTAAGATTCACTTCCTTCACTCTCATCTTGACTTCTTTCCACCCAATTTGGGTGATGTGAGCAATGAGCATGGTGAAAGGGTCCATCAAGAAATCTCTGAAATGGAGACCAGGTGCCAGAGGCACTATAAGGCAAACATGATGGGTGACTACTGCTGATTTCTACAGCGTGAAACTTCTGTGAAGCACAAGCACAAATATTTGTCACACTTTTGAACTGTTTAGGCAGACTAATTGTGGACTGTATTAGTTTGAGATTTCTCATGCAGGAGACTAGACTCTGGGAAATGCTGTAAGTGAGCAGTGACTTAGGATAACAATAAAAATTTGCTGATCTCAGCTTTAAACAGCTGAAAAACAAACCCAAAGTCCATCACTCTCTGTGTCTGCCTGAATTGGACTTTGCCCACCTCTCTTTGTTGTGTCTCTGTCTTAACAGCACTATTTTTATGATTAAGTGAATATGTTAGTTGCAAATTTTTTATTCAGGTGTGGAAACAACGGTTCAGAGTGCACACTTCAGGACTGTTAAAATGAAGATGGTGAGGAGATGTACTGGATTAATCCCAGTGCAAAGGCTTACTTAAGTCAGGTTATTGGACTGACCACATCAGGTTTTTAGGAGGTCTGTCTAAAGAGAACTCACAAAACTTCTCTGCAGCATCCTGAAAAAAGAAATCTAAGAACAGAAGCACATAGTCATACATATAGTTGTAGTGAGCTTACAGTAATTTGGAATCGATTTGTTCCTCTAACTAATGTCTGTCTTTCTGTTAGCCCTGCGACAGACTGGCGACCTATCCCGGGTGTACCCTGCCTGTGACTGCTGGGATAGGCTCTGGCCCCCCACCCATCCCCCGCAAATTGAATAAACGGAAGAAAATGGATGGATAAACTGACTAACCTTTTTTTTTTTTTTTTTTACTTTGTTCTAGAAGTCTGAGTTTTAACTGTTGGTAACATTTTCCCTGAGATTATTCCTATATTTACCTGAACGTCACGTGCTGTGTACATGAAGGCTCCGAGTTACTGCCAGCACAGGATTGTCCTTTTACACTGAAAGTTTTATTGAGAAGTTAAAGAATCCATCCGTTTTCTCAACTGCTTGCCCAGTTAGTGGAGCTCTGGAGTTTATCCCAGCTGACACAGGGAACGAGGTGGTTTACACTGTGAACAGACTGCCAGTCTGTTGTGGAGTGTTAAGGAATGTATTCATATTTAATTGAAAAATGAGTCAATGATTTTCTATTCATTTGTGATGCATTTTGGAGTACTGATTCCAAGACGGCATGCTGGTCTTTATGGAAATCATGTTTTGGGGTTTTAATTTTATTTCCATTCTGTTTACCAAGGCAGGTCAGCACAGTCATGGTCCAAATGGGAACAAGAAGTTCTCTGCTAACATATGGGCTCACTGACCAGCAACATCCAGCAAGACCCAGACAGCCGTTTCCATCTCCCTGCTGGAGCTTTTTGTTTGCCTGTGACTGGAGAGTCAGATTTCTGTTGACGTTCTTTTGCAGCCCCCCTGTGCCAGAGAAACATCCTCACACTTGCATAGGTAAGATGGTTTGCAGAGGTCATCTAAAACCCTCCCACCCTGGCTTTCATGTGGTAGATATTATTATCTAAAACAGTATTATTTCAGTGACTGCTGCTTATACCACAGGTTAACACACTCAACAGAACTGTGATGGGCTCTTTCAACAGAGAAGTGTGGTAGATGTCTGTCCACAGTCTGATGCTCAGCATCTCCAAAGTTTGATTCTTGTCTATTATTCATTCATTCATAGTAGTGTGATATCTAGTAATAGTATAATTGTATCAACCTGGTGTTCTTCATTTATGAAGAATTTATGTTTGAGTATGAATTCTGGACCTTGTGTATCTGTGTTCACTGAGTTTTTCTGACCTCAGTCTTTTCGTAGGATCAGAAAAGAAACCCAGGTCGACGGTAATATGATTGTGAAACAGGATGCCACCTTTGCTCTTGTGAGGAAGCAAAGCTCAGGTAGAAGTGTGGTTGAGCCATCATATATTACCCACATATTTGCTGCTGTGAAGGCTGTACAGGAACACCTGCAGTCCCATCCTTTTAGCTCCAAGCCTCCTCGGGTTAGTGGTAGTTGCAGAGTACTATAATGACAGAGATAACTGAGGTTATAAAATGTTCAATTAAACTGATGAAAAAGAGAGAAATGTCTTAACTTCAACATACTGAGGTCACAAAAACAAGAGAAAAAACTTGATGTTACAGTAGTGTTTGGAGCCTTTTGTCATCATGAATTCCTCTGATGCTTGTCAGCATTAGATGAGGAGAACAGTAAGTCCATTATACAGTAATGACAATTATGACTTTGGTCACAGTTCCACAATAATAGATAGATAAAAGATTTCCCTAATTGATTGCCTCCATACATAAAATCCTTGGAATAGCATAAAAGTCTTTATCCTTATAATATCTGTGGTATCACATGAATATTTTTTTTGTTCATTCATTATTCTATGACTTTTACTAATAATAACTAGAAAGAGAGGGTACTTTGAACTGCTCCCTTATTTCCCAAGGACCACAGGGGATAGATCTGCATGTTTGATTGAGCACAGATTTTACACCGGATGCCCTTCCTGCTGGAATTCTCCAACTTATCTGTGCTTGGGCACACACTAGCTTGTGACCCCTGAGACTGAGTTTTTTTTTTTTTTGTGTGTCTCCTCCCAGTCTCAGTCTGGGATCTGTTCACCCCTCTACACCACAGAGCCCCTCTTTAATAACAACAACAACAACAACAACAACAAATGCTAGTACTGTTTATGTAAAGTGACACTTTCATTTAAATAGGTCTTTCAAGTCACTTTCTATTGCCAAATGATGTACCCAATCGCTACATGCCATGTAGCAGTGGTGTATAAGCACATGATAAATGAAAAGAAGGGAGTGGCGAACAAATGCTCAGTGCATCATGGGAAATCCCCAGATGCACTGAGCCCATAGCAGCATAACTAAGGGAGGGTTCAGGGTCACCTGACTATAAGCTTGATCAAAAAGGAAAATTTTAAGCCTAATCTTAAAAGTAGAGGGTATCTGTCTCTTGAATCTGAAAACAGTTGTTTGCTTTGTTGCTCCTACAATTCTGTGAGCTGTGGTATTCAACAAATTTTGCTATTCCAACAACTAACTACAAATTTTGACAAATCAGACATGATTGAAATATTTAAGATTGAGTTTTGACCTTGCAATTTTAAGTTAAAAAAGAAAAAAATGCTCAAAAGGTATTTTAAGGTTTTCTCAAAACAGGCTATCTGTGGTATATGATTAATGAGCCAGCTAAGACTGTAAAAGTTTATGACCATGACTAATTTGCTGCTTCCTGATTATTAATGAATATTATTAGGATGTTTGTATGTTTTGTCAATTTATTAACCTTTTTTTTGCTGCCATTTAATAAAATTCACCATTCTGTATGTGTTTCACTAGCCATGGTGTGATTCACGATCTAACTGTAATTAAGTAAACTTTTTTTTTTTTTTAGAAATTGTTGACTCAGCCAATTTAGAAAAACTTTGAGTAGTCCAGGTATAGCCAGTTGTTGAATATTAACATTTACCATATTGTACCTATACATGCTTTTGTATAAGACAGATTTGTAAAAGAGGCCTTGCTCTCAGTAAGTTTGTAAAAGAAGTATAGAAATGCTATTAAAATAGATTAGATTAGCTTACGAAATAGCAGATATGGCTTTTAATTTTTTTTTTTAATGTTTTGGTTTAAGTAATTTCCTGATTTATTTTGTAATCACTGGTCTTTCTGTATTCCGCTCAGTTTACTTGCTGCCTGGGTCAGTTTTCTGTTCTTTGTTATCGATTGTAATTCAGTATGTCTACTCACCCGCTTCCCTTTGTTCCATATCGTTTTAAGTTTTTCAGAGTCCAGTTGTTTGTTTTTTTTTACTACTGTTTCATTTTGATCTCAATTTGTAACTTCTGCCTGCTTTTGACTAAAGTTTTGTATTTTTGTCTTTTACCCCAGTCTCTGTGTGTAATATATTCATGTCTTCTTCCTCTGTGAGTATTGCCGATACAGATGTTTTAATTTAATAAAACAGCTTTCCCACCATGAATTGTGGTCATGTTTTGAGCTGTTGTCAGCAGCACTTATTCACAGCACATATTTCAGAAAGGAAATTCAGTTTTATACGGTGATTTTTATAGTCATAATTATCCTGATTGAAATATTACCTTTCAAGGATACATAAGGTTAAGTTTTAAAGTTATGTATTTCAAATAGGAGCTATGAGGAATCATCATATTGGCATTAGGATTGACATTAATGATATAAAAAATATCCATAAATATTATTTAAATGTTTATGATCATTGTATGTTATTAATAATGCTGTTGGTCAAATCCATGTACAATTTTGAAATATTTTTTACATTCCAGTGTATTAATAATACTGGAATGGAGGTGGTAGCTGTAACTGTACAAAAGCATACAATACAATTACACAATTTACAGTATAACATGTATTATTGCTCTAAGTCATCATAAATAATAAGCCTAATCTTGTGCTATCAGAGTATGTAATTTTTCTTCAAAATATTGTCAGTTGGGGAAGAAATTACCTTTTTTGCAATTTTGCTTTTTTTTGTTTATTTTAGTTTTTTCTTTTCTTTTATAATTGAAACTGTGACCACTGAAATGATCGAAATTGTGAAGGTGAAAATGTGATAGTACTGGCAATCCAGGGCATTCTTGTATGTTGAGCTAGGCTTATGGTTATCAATTCAGCCTCTAAATGCTATCAATATTACTCTTGCTGAATCTTACAAATACCTAGTAAATTGCATAATCAGTGGATTTTATGTAATATTCACATTCAATATTAGTCCTTTCATTTTATAACCACTTATCCATCCAGGGACTTGGTGGTACTGGACTCTATCCTTGGATCTTTGCGTGAAACGCAAGGTACACCCTGGACGTATATTGAACACTTGGTTGAAAAATATAAGCTGAAATCAAACCAGGCTTCTTGCATGAAAATGAAAAGATGCCTGTAAACATTCATTTCTGTCTTTGTATCATCCACCTGCCCCATCAAAACTCCAGCAAGTAAACCTTATTTAAAGGTAACAAGATCAAAAATTAAACAGCATCAGTGAATGCAATGTGCAGTCTAATAAATTATATGAATGTGCAGGGAATAATTCAAGATTGTAAAATGTCAACTGCAGACCCCCCCCCCAGTCTTCATCATCAAATCTCTGGCCGATTCATTTTCTATTTTATACCAGAGACTTTAGAAGGTTTACTGTAGTCACACTGTGATGCTGAGGTAAAGTGCTTTCTGCCATCAATAAGAGGCCTTTTCTTAAAGGACAAAATGCTTTTGAATTGGAGCAATAGCAGACTGACGGCACTTTGAAATGGAACGCAGCCCTGGCGAGGCAGATAGCTAACAGCAGGAATCGAACACTCCAAGTCCACCCAAAACACTACTTAGGCGTTCATAGCAACCACCATAGCAAGCAATTACAGAGCTTGCAGAGAGCTATGGCGGTATCTTTGGAAGTTGTTTACATAGATAATAATGTACGATATGTTGTAACCATAGCGACAGAGTCCATTGTGTCGCTAGCAGTGAATGTGTTCTGCAGTGAATGAGGTGATATTAGATAACTAAGTTTTATTTGTTAAGAGAACTGTGAACCACACATTGTGTATCTAACCACAGAGTTTGATAAGACTGTTTCATTCCTTTGCCCTGTGACAGTTAGGATAAAAATGTATCATGACAATTGTAGATTATCAAACTTCAGTCAAATCAAACACTGGATCACGGCTTAATCTTTGCAGAGTCAAAAACAGATACGCCATATATATATATGCTGTTACGTGCTGGATTGTCTCAGGTGCATCTCTGCACAGCCTGCACCTGGGGTCTTGACCGATGTGGTAAACCCCAACCTCTATCGATCTTGTGCTCAGAACTTGTTCTTATATTGCCAAGATTTGTTCAGCCATTGGTAGGATTTTTCAATATCAGCCACTTCTTAAATCTGCCAGTGGTACAAGCCATGCAGGGGCCTGTCCTTCCATGATGGTTCCTGTTCTTGCTTCTCGTCTTTCTCGGGTTTCTTCTGCCTGAGGTACTCACTAAGCATGAGATCAGTTGTGGCTATCTTCTTGATGTACTTATGGATTACAGGGTAAAATAATAAATGAAAAAATAATATCCATGTAAAGCTGATTTTAATGTAAAATGAATAGGCACTTTATAGATTTAAAAAGAATTTTAAAGATCTGTGTCAAAGACAAGACAGAGACATAGCATTCAAGAGCCAACGACAGAAATACGAAAAAATAATTCTCTATGAGAGAAATGTATAACAGCAAAGATGATTTCCAAGGAAAAATAAATTAATTAATTTAAAAAAACTTTTAAAAAGAAGAATATCTGAGGTGAAACAGAAACAATTAAGATATATATATATATATATATATAGTAATTCAATGCAATGTCTCAGTTAGCTTAGTCTGTTACAACTGTTGATATCAGCTCACTAGAAGTATCGCTCACAGTGTCAGAGAAATCCTTAATTTTCACCTATCTATTTAACTTAGGGAGGGAAAATGTCAGGTTGGTGTAGGCTGGTTAGTTTAGACGGGATCTGCGTTTGTTCCTCTGTTGTAATTTGCCAAATGCTTTTGTTTAATCTGTGGCCGAACTTCATCTGGCTTAGGGAATAGGGAGATGGCCCTACTGGCCCTATCTATGGGGCTGATTACCACTAATAACGTCCATTGAATGGACTGATAAGCAGGTGGAAAATGTTCACAGTGTCATGGTCCTGGGCCGGTGGCCCAGTGATTTGAGTTCTTTTTGTGAAGTTCTGTTTTGTTGCAGTTCTGTATGCCAGCTTTGAGTTTAGTTATTGCTTTTCATTCTGTTTTCCTGAGTCCTTGACTTCCTATGTCTCTGTGTTCCTGTGTCTTGACCCCTTTTAGTGTTTATTTCCCTTCCCGTTGTATTCGCGTGTGTGTGGAGTTTAGGTTTCCCTTCCCTCAGTCTTAGAGTTTAGTTCTCCCTGTGGTTTTCCCTGATTCTCCCTCTCTTTTGTTGAGGTGTCTCTTGTGTCTGTTATTCCTTGTGTTCTGTTAAGTCTGCATGTGCATCATGGTCAGTCACTTCCTGTTTTATTTTGACAGGCTCCTGTTCCCTGAGCTTTGAGTTTAGTTTTGCTTCCTCTTTGTTATTAGTTTCATTTGTTTCATTTCACCTGTTGTTCCCTGTTGTTTCCACCCTCCCTGATTTTCTTGTGTGTATTTAAGCCTTCAGGTTTTCTCTGTTCTTTGTTGTGACATCATCAGTGTTTCCCTCCTTAGCTGTGTGTGTTGGTGATTTGCCCCCCCTTCTTCCCAGGCTTGGCTTTCTGCCTTTTGTTTAGCCTCGGTTCAGATTTCGGTTTTGTATTTTGTGTTTTGTATCAATCGAGCCATCTGCAAATAAAGCAGTTTAAGTTTAGTTCTTTTTTGCGTCCTGCATTTGGGTCCACCCCTCCAGCCACACATGACACACAGAGCTTTATAGAGATCATGGAACCCAACCTTAAGCCATAAGAGTCACCTGCAGGTAAGCCTTAGTTTGAGGCACTTCACATTTTCCTCATTATAGGGCAAGTAAATATATATGGTAACTTCAACGGACACCAACATTGGCCTCCTAGTGCCTCTCTGTGTGGTTGTAGAACTACATGGATTTCTCCCAACCAATCAGCAAAGATCAGGTTGCAATAGTTTCACAAGAGTTCTAAAAACTCTCAGCTTGAAGCTTCTATCAGAACTTTGTAAACTGAGCAACAGTACCTTTCATGTACAGTATTAAGTCAACGCACTGGCTATCACTCCTAAAGTGACCAAATTCCCTTTATGTCTGTCCCCACTAAGGTAATTATAAATAAATAAAAAAAAACAGTTACATTTTCAAGCATCATTTTAGAGGCAGCTAATTTTAATGTGTGGAATGTGTAAAACTCCAAAATCACCATTATTGTAAAACTAAAGCACTTCACCCACAATAACAGTGATATGATGATGATAGATCAGTTTGTGATGTGTCTGTCTGGTTTTGACAGCCTCAACCAATGATACTGTCAAAACTTGACAGCCAAAGCCTTATTGGTTGAGAGTCAACCTGCCAAGATGCCTTTTATATTTTGAGTTCTACAATGGCTGTGCAAAAAATAATACTAACATAGAGTATTTGGTTATTTTGTCACGTGAAGGTGTTAAGGACAAACTCATTCTTGAGTCATCCATATTTCCCTTAATGGGGACAATAACAGAAAACAAGCTACAAGAATAATCATTTAACAGTTAAAAACAGTTTCAAGAACTGAGTTTGGATTTAGAGAGTACTTTTTTTTAAAATGGACATACATGCTTTGGGAATGTCCTGCTAATGATGAAGTTTGTAAAGATTAAACAAACTGGGTATTAATTACTACCCTCTGGTTTCTCAAAAGTTACTATTTACTATTCTAAGAGTGTAGGTTATAATTAATGTCAAGAGAGCGATCAATAATATTAAAAAAAGTCTCATCAATTATGGATGCTTGTTGCCAATTGCTGTGTAAAGGATGTTATCAGAATGGAAAACTAATGGTTACCAAGGCAACATATTCTGTGGGAGGCTCAGAGTAAATACTTGTTTATTTCAGGAGTGTTTTCTTCAAAATCTGCAACTGGAGTATGAGTTTTATATAGAAGTCTTAGAAACCAGCAATTCGGGACCCAGCTAACATCTGCTTCATTTTACATCTGTCTCTGGTTCTATTAGTGTAATTTCAGTTAACAGAACTGTATAGAGCTGCAGAAATATTCCTGCCAATTAAAGAGACAAAATTGCTGCAGTTTCTATATATACAGTCCTTTATGTCTCTTTCAACTAAAGTTGCAATAATTAGAAGTGTTTTTCATAACTGTCAAAGTCAAATCATTTTTCGTCATCTTGCTGGGATGTGATCAGTAGCTCCTTTTCACTATATTCACATGCATATTCAATTAACCATTAATGAGGTTTGGACAGCTGGCCAGATAGAGCTCGATGACGTAGCTTCTAGGTTATGATATGCAGGTTTTAGTTTCTTCAGATCAATTTTAATGAGCAGCAAAACTCATAATACTTAAAATGAAAAACAGAGCGTGATTTGATATCTCATGCATAACAGTACCAAGGTAGATTTTTAACACATATTTTTTGATGGGCAACATCTACATCAGCCTTGGCTAAGGTGAAAACATCATTTTGATGTGGTGCGATATATAACTTTTTTTTTAAATGTGTGAAATGCAACAGAAAAATAGTTCAGTATTAGTGTTGTAGCGTGTGCCTATCCATTCAGATGCTTACAGCAATTTTTCCACTTTTCATCTTTCTGGTTGTACAGAGAGAACAGGGAGCTCAAATCATCCACAGTAGAACACAACATCAAGCTATATCCTCTGATGCTTTGCCTTCTGCTACATCTCATTTCACAAGCTCAAATGGTAATCTCACAAGGGGAAAGGTCAGGGTATGTTATGCGCAAAATGGCAGAATAAGCTGTCAGACATGAATGGTTCAAGCCATCCATGGTTCAACAGCTAGATGCTACTGTGAGAAAGCAGAGACAATGTGGTTTTCAGATATGACACAGAGATCATTTGCTTAATTTGAAGCAAAAATGGGCACGTACAGGCCCGACCTGCGCACTTACACATCATCTCCACCTGTAACACTTCTGTAACTGTCATCATATGTTACTGATACTTCACAGTGAATTATGAAGACACACTGAGTCTAAATGAGGAAAAACAGAGACACCACACACTGCAAAAGACCGCGGGTGCTATAGGACTCCACCTTGCTGTACTCGCCCACTTCCTCTTAACCGCCTGAAGGCAGGAAGAGAGAAGAGACAGAAGGGGAAGAGAGGCAAAGGGGGATGGGCTTATCGCTTTCATTTAACGTTAAAAAAAAATGCAGAAATGAGAAGTTAAGGTGGAGAGACAAACTAGGAGATTTACAAAGACAAAAGTAGAAAATAGATACAGGATCACAAACAATCATGGCTCCTTGGATGAGAACCACAAGAGAGCGGTATGGTGTAGGTAAGTCATGTATGTGTTTGTTTGTGTGTGTGTCTTTCTATGTGCAGGCACACAGAGTTTTTATGGTGTCTTTATGTTATGCTATGATGTTAGACTATCCAGCCAACAAATAAGAGAGAGAAAACATAGATTCCCATCACTTCCTGCTTGACGGGATGTAAGCAGGTGCCAAAGGCCTGAAAGAGCTTTAGGAGGTAGACATCAGCTTTAATTTCTCCAATGAACTGAGATCATATTTATCATTTAACTTTAATGCAGCTAAGCTAATTATAGTTTAGTTGCACTGATGAAGTGGTTCATGCAGTGGTTTGCGAGGGATAAAATCATACGCAAAATTTCCATCTGATGGAGAAATAAGCAGCTGCAAGTAGGCAATCTCTACAAATTACACAGTATACAGCACATAAATATAGAAGCGAGAAGATAAACAGTTCTTAAAAATGTTCATTTTTGAGAGAAAGACAGATTTTGGCTGGGAGCAAATCATAGCTTGTGCAAATACAGTGTGCAGTTAATCTGTTATGTATGTGGGTTTAGTATGGCGGAGCTAATCAGTGTGTGTTTCCATTAGATATGCAATGCAGGCACACACTTGGCAAAGACACAGATTTCTGACTTCTAATACAGACTTTATTAACTGAGGTTCACTGGCCTGCCGCAGCCATTGCATTGATTTATCATTTAACCTACTTGTAAAAAGATAGGCCGTGTAGTTTTTTAACCCCAGTAGATCAAGAGTTAAACTGCCAGTGGGTGTAGATTATTGGAAAGTTATTTTAAAGCAATTTCTAACACAATTATGCAAAGAAGTATTTTTTATCTGTTGTATCTGGTATGAATATCTTCCTGGTCTGTGTAAGACTACAACACAGGAAGTGGAGGAAGAAGGAAGTATCAAGTTTGAATACAGTAGAAAAAGCTGAGACAAAAGAAAAAAGAAAAATTATGTTGAACTGCACACAAATAGACCACCATTTTCCTTTTCTATCAATATTGGTCTAAAAACAGTATGCTGCAAATTTTTGCAGAGTCACAGCTTCATTTACTAGTCATTTTGTAGCTGCAGTTCTAGTTGACGGCAAACTATTTCCAAGCTCAAATGGAGGAGAGAAAACCTCTCAGCTGGTGCACACACAGACAAATGATATCCAGTGGGAGTGTAAGCCTACAGTTGCTGCTGCCAGTGCCCTGCACACTTTTGGTCTGTCTTGCAACTGCTCTTTGGCTGCAACAGGTGTTGCTACTCACTGTTGCTTCTACTCATTTATTGTTTCCTAAATCTGATCATTTAGACTGATACATTCATTCAAGAAACGTCATGAGGCAGTAAAAAAAGAGCCTGAGCTCCTTCAGATGGCCTGATCACCGACAGCCCAAAACCTAAAGAAATGCTGCTTACAATCATACAAACCTGACAAAAAAAAAAGAGTGAGAGTGAGAGAGAGAGAAGGAGAGAAACACTGCTACCCAGCCTGTTCCGTTGTCTGTTTACTCAGGGATTGCACAGTCAGCATCTGGATAAGCTAATTTATTTAGGCTATGTATTTATTTATATTTAGCCTAAGCTACTTAGACGCTATTTGTCATTTTGTTTCACTGCTACTTGTTTTTTCACTAACCAGGCTAGCTTACTTTGTGTACTAAAAGGCTTACCTCTGCGCAGTTAGTGTTTGTGTTCAAGTTAGTTTTTATTTTCTTTATATTTTTGACAAGAACCTTATTTATATAGTTTTTTTTGTTTGTTTGTTTTTTGTTTTGTTTTTTTAGTTAAGTGGAACTTTGTTGGCCAAAATGAGAAGCATCTTTCCCTGGAGGTGGGCGACACGGTCCACATCCAGGAGATCAGTGAAGGTAAGACTGTCAAATTATTTTAAATGCTGCGTGTTTTAACCTACCGTTTATTATCCTAAAAGCTTGTTGTTCCTGTTGTTCTTGTTGAGAACGAACAGAAAGTTGAGAAACTGCATGTCACTAATATAAGTCGAAATTGTTCTGTTATATTTACGTTATTGTAAATGTTGCATTTTTTGAGAGTGCTTTTTCGTAAGTTAATCGTGTATCTGTTTCTTTCTCTTATGTTTTATGGAGTAGTTCACCGAGTTAATATTCAAAAAACCATATACATGATATCTAATATGCAATAATGTGTACACTCAACGGCCACTTTTTTAGGTACACCCCTGTAGTACTGAGTTGGAAATTCTTTTGCCTTCAGAACTGCCTTAGTTCTTCCTGTCATAGATTCAATAAGCAGTTAGAAACATTCCTCAGAGATTTTGGTCAATACTGACATGATAGCGTCACACAGTTGCTGCAGATTACACATCCATGATGGGAATCTCCCTGATGCAAATCTCAAAAGTGCTCTGTTGGATTGAGATTTGGTCATTATGAAGGCCATTTGAGTACAGCGAGATGATTTCAGCGTTGTGGTGCAGTATCCTGCTGGAACTAGCCATTACTCAACAGCAGCAATACTCAGGTAGGCTGTAAACAATACTAAGGTGCCCAGACTGTGCCGACAAAGAGCTCAGTTTGAACTTCAGAAGGTCGTCTTGACCATGTTGGCATGCCCAAATGCATTGAGTTGCTGCCATGAGTTGTGGCCAGTTAGATATTTGTGGTAACAAGCAACTGAACAGGTGTACCTAATTAAGTGACTGCTGAGTATAAATATTACATCGCTGTTACTTCCAATAAGCGAGTGTACACTATCCTGATTTCCTGTCTAGGTTATAGTCTGATGGTAAGATGGCGCTTTGTCTTTCAGGGTGGTACAGAGGCTACTTGACTAGGAACAAAGCACAATGGGTAAGAGCCCACAGAAACAATATCACTGAAAATGTACAATAACAGAAAAATTAACAGAAAAACTCATTTAACCGGTCAACCAGGTTTATTCAAGTGTAAGATCTACTTTTCTAGTTCTTGTGGATAAGAATGTCTCAAACTATCACCAGTTTTTTTCCCTTCTTATTCATCTCCTCCACATATATTCCAGGGAGTGTTTCCAGCCAGTATTGTTCATCTTAAGGATGTCATAATTGAAAAACGAGGGTACGTGAAATTTAAAACAAACAAAAAACTTTCCTCTTTATCTGTCTGTAAAAGTTTTTTTTTTTAATTTGTTCCATTTTTCATTATTTATTTGACAACAGAGATGAGGAAGTGGTGATGTCTGCAGAGATGCCCTTGGTGAAGGAGGTGACCACCACACTGAGGGAGTGGGGAAGCATATGGAAGCAGCTATTTGTGGTATGAATTAAACAGTGAACAGTGTGTGTGTGTGCGTGTGCGCGCGCATGTGTGTTTGAATCTAACATCATTTATTTACTCCTCCAGGGCAATAAAGAGGCCCGCGTCAAGCAGGTGCCAGAGGCTGATGTGGGAACTGATGGAGTGGCGTTCTCAGCTCCTGTCTGGCACCCTGCCTAGTGATGAATTCAAGGAGCTCAAGCAGAAAGTTACTTCCAAGATTGACTATGGCAACAAGTATGTCTGCATTAATATTTAGACATATTTATACTTTCTCATCATTTAAAGCTTAATCAGCCAACCAGATTTTTGTCAGCCAAAACTGCACAACTGATCGCTTTACTTTGATCTCCTTTGTATACTGTCTTTGTATACTTCCGATCTTCTCCTTTGCATTCTGATCCACACCCCTTGCTGTGTTCCTATGTTGCTCTTCCCGCATCCTTGTTCACCTTGTATCAATCTTCCCTCTATTACTCCCCACACCAGGATCCTCGAATTGGACCAGGTTGTTCGAGATGATGACGGGAACATCTTGGACCCAGAGCGAGCTAACGTCATCAGTCTGTTTCGGGCTCATGAGGAGGCCACAGCCAAGATCAATGACCGCATCAAAGAGGAGCAGGTATATAACAGACTGTAGGAAGGAAAGGGCCATTTAGAAAATGTTGTTCCCAGGGTGTGATGTGATGTCACAATCACATTTTATTTGGCAACTTTGACAGTGCCGTGGTTTGCAGCGTGTCAGCAACAACCCGGGATTTTTTCTGGAGTACCTTCTACCCTTCATAGGGTAGAAGTAAGTAAATATAAGCAAATATGAAAGTTACCCTGAACGATACATGAGTGGAATTAATATTTTTTCACTTGGTTTAGTTTTTGTTTTCATTTGTTTTCAGCAGTAAAATAAAACTTCAACCTGATGAAAAAGCCATAAATAATACATTTTGCTTCCCAGTCATGTCTGCCAGCTTAGGCCTAATTATGAATTCACTTCCTTACAAATTGGCTTAACTTCACTTCAACTCCATCCAGACAATTTTTCATTTCAACACTGATTCAATTCATTGGGAGAATGTATTTCTGATGATTTTCTTACTCAGTGATTTCCATTTCCCGTGCAAACCCACAATCTGCAGCTGCAGCTGGTACATTTTAGAATAAGTAACCACTAATTATAAAACATTACAGCAGCCAAACACACTTATCAGACCCTTGCCAAAATGAATACTTTTGGTTGGAATTTTATCCTGTTAAATCCTCATCAGTCGTTATCTCCTAAGATTAATTTCCTCTCCTGCAGTCCAACATCCAGACAGACCACAGCGGGATCTCAGCACGGATCCAGTCCTCCCCCACCCACAGCCTCTACGTCTTTGTGAGGAACTTTGTCTGTCGCATCGGAGAGGACTCGGAGCTCTTCATGTCCCTCTATGATCCCATCAAGCAAACCATCATCAGGTGTCACTTGTCTTTCCTTACCTTAGTCACTAAAGGTGTTTTAGATATCTATTCTCGTCAGGCGGATTTGAAGTTCCAGATTTGTATGCACGATTAGGTTTCACATTGTGAAGATATTCTTATTCTAGAGCTCTGGTGTGTCTCATTCATTTTGCCATTTCCTTCATTTTGTGTTAAATCACAGAGACTGAGATAGTCTTATAAAGTAATATGGTAAAATCAGGGCAGCTTATATTGACGTGAGTTTTTTCTTATGGTTTTCATTTATAAATTAAGCTCATAGCTCAAGCTGAAAAATTTCTTGCACTGCATATCCTGCTACACCCCTAGTTTGTTTAGTTTTATTATTATTATTATTTTTTTTAACCTTTCCTCCATCCCTCAGCTGTATAAAACATGTATGAACTGTAATCCCCTTTTCTCTTTTTCATTGTGCCGGTATACCTTGCTGTTGTCTCTCTTCTGTGGCTAAGCCCTGTTAAATTGGAACAATGGCATGCCAAAAATAAATATACAGAAACTACAAATTATAGGGCAGCACATACTGACTGGCAGCACTGTGTGGTGCCTGACAGTGCTGACGTTAAGCCCTGTCACTCACTGTCATACTGGGTATATCTATGTCTCAGCCACTGAAGCTGAAAGTATGAAGATAAACTCAACTCAATCATCTTATTCTTTTAATATATAGTATCCGCAGCCAATATCTCTTATTTTTTTGCCGTTCACTGTGATGTCTGATTCTCTTCTGTCTCATCTGTGCTTGCTTAAATAATTTATGATTTTCTTTGCTAATCAATTTTATACTTTATCAGGCAGATATGTTTGTCCACATCTCCCTGAAAAATGTGCCAGAGAGTAGGGTTCAGTGACAGGAGTATTTTAGAAAGGTTTTGAGTTTTTCTTTCTTTTTTTGTAACCCTACTTTACTTATTAATTTTATATGTGTGTTTTTCTTGGTGTCTGCTTTTCTATCCACCCTTCTGACAGTGTCTCCTGCTTCCGCAGCTACACAGGGTAAAATTAGTGGTTCCAAGTTGCTGCCAGGCGATCAAAAATTTGAACTCAAGTCTCCCTGAAATAATTGAATGTCACATCACAAAACTGCTTACACCGTTAAATGTGAGCATCAGCCTGGCTGCTGTGTACATTTCATTTTGGCAAGTAGAGAATGCCGGGGAATCCAGCTATGAACAATCAGATAATCTATATGGGGTTATGTTAAAATGTTACAGTAATGTAAAAAAAATTTTTTTTAATGCTTTATCCTCCTTTGTACAGTGAGAACTACTTGGTACGCTGGGGCAGCAAAGGTTTTCCTAAAGAGATTGACATGCTCAACAACCTAAAGGTTGTCTTTACAGTAAGTGACCACAGGAGGGCACTGTCGTGCTGTTCTTAGTTCTGGAGACGCTGCATTGCAATCAAATAATGACCCACTGCCTTTCAGAAGACTGCTTTTTTTTTTTAATTTCCACATTCCCAATTTCTGTATTTCTTTCATTCACAATTTCTTTGTCTTTGTTTAACAGGACTTGGGAAACAAGGACCTGACCAGAGAGAAGATTTATTTGATCTGTCAGATTGTGAGAGTAGGCAGGATGGACCTGAAAGAAGCAACCAACAAGAAGTTTACTCAAGGTCTAAGGAGGCCTTTTGGCGTGGCAGGTGAATCATAAAGAGACAATGCAATGGTTTTCATCCAAATTTTTGCCAAATTTCTAGCCCTAGTGGTTAAGCAATGTTGAAAATATGTTCCTGATCTTCATTGTCAATATTTACAAGTTCCACTTTGATTAGAGATTCCCTTTGGAGACTATGCGCAGTATCAGCTCTGGAGTAGTGTTAATGTCACAGTGTTGTTAGTTCTGGTGCATACACATCACACCAAATTATTACACACTCTCCCACTAATCAGCAGATGTAATTAACATGTCAGGAAACATGCTAATGCGCTAATTTGAATGCAGTGAAGAAGACTGCAAGTGTGTGAATTTTAAAAAATGCGGGGTTAAAACCTTTTGAAAAAAATTGGCTTTATAGATGCTTTATAAGCATGCTGGTGACTTCAGGGTGGCAGAGTGTGTCTTTATGATTAATGCTGAGGGTCAACAAAAACTGCTTGTTTACAGAAAACCTCCTTTATCCCAAAGCTTTCATATGATTCACAACAGAAAAGGCTAACATGTCTCATTCCAGTACCTAATTCCACCAGTTTTGCCATCAGTAATGACTTCTGGTAGGTGCTTCAGTCATTTTTACTTGTGTTCCCTAAAGGTCAGCATTGTTTTGTTTCACTTCTTAGCTGCTGCTCGTATTGTTGCAGGTATTATTGAACATATTTACACCTGGGAGCTATCTCTTGTGTAGACAAAGCTAAAATGTTTATGGTGACCGGCAAGTACCTTTTTTTTTTTTAAGTTGCCTATATCCTCATATAACCTCACAAGGAGCAATGAAGAGGACAGTTCTTCTAATGTGGTGCTTGTTTCCTGTTGCGACTCCTCATTACTGATTACTGACTAGTACTTTTTTTGATTTTGTGATCACAGACACATTTGTTTTCTCTTCTTGGCAGTGATGGACATTAGTGAAATCATCAAAGGGAAGATTGAATGCGATGAAGAGAAGCAGTTTTTTATCCCCTTTTTCCCGTATGTCCTGTTTTTTTTTCCACTTCACCTCTCCCCGACCTTTTCTTTGCTCTGAGAGTCTTGAAAATCTGTTACCCATAAAATTAAGGTAGTGATGCTGTAATTCTTAGTGTATTCATGTTTTCTTCATGTTTGTGTGTTTGGCTCCAGGGTAGTTGCAGAGAATGACTTTCTGCACACCTTACTGAACAAAGTGACAACATCACGAGGAGACAGTGGTGGTCAAGGTACTGTTTTTCACTCACAGGCTTTGTTCTCGCTCTCCTAGCCACGTGGCAGCTTGTGCAAAAGTCCTGTATGCACCGAAGGTTCCCACTGGACTGTGTATGCTACAGTCATTTGTGGTCAGATAAAATGGCAATTCCTCATTGCATCCTTGCCTCTGCACCCGACTGGAGAATGAAGGACATTATCCTGATGGATAACACCCGCCCTTGAGCCGGTGTTTTCATATTACTTACCCTTTATTTCTCCCTGACCAGACTCCAGTCTTGCTGCTCACTACCTCATGTTTATGGCTGACTTTGACAACCCCTATGGGTGACACTGTCTTGTTCCACATAGAGTAACCCTGCATATGCGGCTGCACTGTCATATCGTTCAGCTTTTATCTTCCGCTCGCTCCTGAAGGCCCTGGGCATAACCTGGAAATGAAAAGAGCACCCGAACAAGCAGATATGGAAGGAGCACTTGAGGCCACCAGATGCCTGCTTTTAACATTACTCACCCCTAATCTCTCCTTCCTCTCACTTTTAGGTGCTTTTGCTACTGTCCAGACACATACACACAGTAAAACACTCTGAGTGTTTTCCCTGTAGGTATGTGGTCTGCCTTGAAAATGTGGGTTTGTGACACAGTCTAGATTTCACGACCTATGTGTTTCCCTAAAATAGCTCACCTCTTTTTCCCTTTTCCCGCCCATTCCTTCTCTTTGCTTTTTCACATAATTTTCTGAAACCCTTTGAGGGCCCATTTTCTTTAGAAGTAAATTTCTATTGATTAAAATAATACCTTTTCTTTTTCCCCTTTGCTCCCATTTCCTAAATGGGACACAGACGTTTTGTGGCATTTATTGCAGTCTTCTCTGCAGTGCCAGCACCTCTCCAGTTTATTTTAATATTATGTTTCCCATAAAGTAATGCTAAAATTTTACATAAAATAAAGCACACATTAAGTTTAGCCCTCAGGCCTCATGTTTCATGGTTTCTGTCAGTCTTGAAAACATTTTAAAGTTTGCTTTTTTTTTTTAAATTCAGTTTTAATACTACAGGTCCTTGAAGTTACTTTCATTCATTTGGCTTGCATTTAAATTTACATTCCCTCAGAGAGAGAAACGTAAAATTTAAAGATGATTTGAGTGGTGCCCTTGTTTAAACATGTAAATATTCTTAAATTTGCTAAGATTTGGTCTTGCAAAGTTCTTTAAAGTACTCAATTTGATGGTCTCATGCCCATAAAAATACCCTGTTTTTACACAGGTTGTTTTATGGCTGTATCACATCAGCACATCTCTCTTTCAGGCTTGTTGCATTTTACAGAAATTCATGCAAAATCTTGAGTCATTACCAAGTAATGAGTGAAGAATAAACATAAAAATGACTCATATTTAATGCTGAATATGTGTGAAGATTTGGAGTCTTATGATAGTATAAATGGACTGGTACTTATATAGTGCTTTTCTGCTCTAACTGAGCACTCAAAGTGCTTTTTACTACAAGCCTTATTCACCCAATCACACACACACACACACACACACACACACACACACACACACACACACACACACACACACACACACACACACACACATTCATATAAGCAGTTGTTTTCTGTACCTAAGCACTTAGTCTAACATTTGCGCACATGCTCCCACGCCGATGGATGCGCTGGGGGGTAAATCTGGATACTTCAACATGCAGACTAGAGTAGCTGGGGAATCAGTCCACTGACCTTCTGATTGATAGATGAGCTACAGCCACCCTAAAACTGGGTTTAAGCCTAGGATGGAGGCTGGAGATGGGGCCTGGGTTTGGGCCCTAGCCTTGCCCTGGAGCAGAGGGTGGAGCCAGTGAAAGAAGTGTTGTAACTGAGGATGAGGCTCTCTGATTTGGAAGACTGAGAACCTACAGAGACTTATGAGAATGGGGCTGGTCACCCGAGACCTGCTCAGGTTTATTGGAAACAATATTTCCAAAGCCAGGATAGGAAGATTTGATACTTGCTTGAAGCTCCTCCTCCAAAAAAAGAGTACCCATGGCAACACTACACAAAACAGAAATCTCATGGCTTTAACCAGAAATGTGATCAGGTATAAGCTTGTATAGCATCTGTTAACCCAACACTATCACAACTCTGATTCCTTCCTTCTGTAGCACAGACCTCAGAGAAAGATATGTATAAGGATTATTTCATATTCTTAAAGAATACCACTGTGGGAAAAAATCAGCATGCTCACAGCATTTTTTTTTTATTTTATTAATACACAATCTTCCTCTGTCCCTAAACATAGTCTTCATTCTCTAATCCCTAGGTCTATGGGTCACCATGAAGGCTCTGGTGGGGGACATTGTGCAGATTCGGAAGGAATACCCTCACCTTGTGGACCGCAGCACCGTGGTGGCCCGGAAGCTTGGCTTTCCAGAGATCATTATGCCAGGAGATGTTCGCAATGACATCTACCTCACCTTACAGGGTGGCGACTTTGACAAATACAACAAGACAACCCAAAAAAATGTGGAGGTCATCATGTGGGTCTGTGATGAGGAGGGCAAAGTCATACAGGTGAGGAAATGAGATACAAGAGGCACAGAGCATATCAGTGGATTTAAAGAGCAGAGGGATTTCTGTAAACTGTGATTGGTTTGTGTGCGTCTAGGGTATAAGTAGAGTGTGCAGGTGCAAAAGTATATGCGGTGTATTAAATGATTGAGGTGGTATGGGTCAGTGAGCAAGCACAGCACTGATGAAGCACTTACTCACCCTCTCATAGTCAGGGACACATGGATACGGATTTATACCAGAATGAAAATCCATCTTAGGCATACATGGATGCACTTGCACACAAACACACACAAACATAAATTCCTTCCAGTCACTGTGAGACATATTTTTTCTCTTTTCCTAGAACTCCATCTGTCTGGGAGCAGGGGATAAGGCAGTCAGTGAGTATAGATCTGTCATCTACTACCAAGTCAAACAGCCCCGCTGGATGGAGACATTTAAGGTGTGGATGTGTGTGTGTGTGTTTTCTTTCCTTATCTACTAGTCACTTCTTTCTCTTGTCTCGATATAAAGCATTTGCAATCCTCATTTCTAACTTTCTAACTTTCAAGGAAAGAAATCACAGATTGTGAGAGCATGTCTTTAAGATATCTCTTATATTATATTCCACAATAACATGAGATATCCTCCAGGTGGCAGTCCCTCTGGAAGAAATGCACAGAATTCATTTACGCTTTATGTTCAGACATCGCTCTTCCCAGGAGTGTGAGTATCATCCTCTGTTCCTCTCTACTTGTCTGCATTCTTCATTAGATCATCACTCTTAACTCCTCTTCTCTGATCCCCTGAGTGTAATGTGACACTGAAAGGACAGAATGATTCTAACCTATTTGGAAAATGAGCCAAGGCATCATTACGCACACTTGATTAAACAAATGAGCACTTTTTCTTTCTTCTGCGTGTGAATTCTCACACTTCTTCCTCCCTTTCTCTACTTCCCTGATGAGTTTTTCCCCTGGCCATTTCTAGTTTTTGTTTACTTGTAGTTCTCCTTCATTTGCAGCCAAGGATAAGAGTGAGAAGAACTTTGCTATGGCTTTTGTGCGTCTAATGAAGGAGGATGGGACTGTTCTACAGGATGGACTGCACGACCTTGTAGTCTTCAAGGTCAGAACCAGTGACAGAGCTTTCACACAAAGAAAGCCGAAGAACTAATGATGTGTTCAGTGCCCTCTCAAAAAAACACACCATCTTTCGAGATGTCTTTCTAATAGTGTATGTTTAAATGCAACTATCATCAAATCAGACCTAAACATGTAGTCAGTATGGATAAGAGATTATGGCCACCCAGACAGGTTGGGTGAAGCCAAATAGATTTCCTGCCAAATGAGCCCGAGCTAAGATTGAATCCCCATATTGATTAAATGCCAAACCCAATGAAGATTAATTACTCGTGATTCATTCAAAGACCAAATGGATGGTCCCTCTGTGCCCTCTTTCTCGATTATCTCTCGTTATCCCTGCGTTCCTCTCAAACTCTGTGCCACTCGTGGCTTCACTCTCTTACTCTCCAATTTTTCCAGCCACTCACTCATTATTTACTGATGTGGCATTAATGAGGGTGCTGAGTTGAAAATATGACATTCACTGATTCCCTCACCTCTGTCTTGCCGGGGGTGTCCCAATGCTGCGGACTACCTGCCACCCCGAAGCAATCAACCTAGAAGAACCACTGACATTAATGTGATAAATTAGTGGCTGTGTTTTTGTGAAGACCTCTATGTTTCAGACTTGTCTGGCACTGTTGTTTCCAAAATTATGAGTTCATAAAATAGATAAGTAGATAAAGCTTAGCCACCACTCTTTGTGGAACAGGTGAACTTCCTTGTCATTTTTTCCCTTCAGGGTTGGCCTGATAAAACTAATATTAAATTACAAATGTTCCAAATCTCAATTTGACATTTACATCAAGACATTTTGTTAGCTGAGACAATTCCCAAACATCTGTGGCATTTTTAAGAATTTTGTAGCAGGACTGGTATCCACAACATATTGTTAACTATTGCTTGGTGCTTTTAGGGTGACAGCAAGCGCATGGAAGACGTGAACTGCTACTTGTCTTTGCCCTCAACCCGCAACCATCACAGTGACCCCCAGAAGATGCCGACACTGAGCCGCAGCTCAAGCAGCGTGTCTGGGGGTGGAGGAGGCCTGTCTGTGAGCTCTAGAGATAGCTTCACCATCTCCACCCTGGTCTGCTCCACTAAACTCACCCAAAATGGTACGTGCCAGCATGTGCAACTGTGACGTTGTGGCAACAATGCAGAGGTTTGGCAGGACAAAACATTTTTTATACAGAAATGGCCATATGAATACAATAGTTGAAGAAATGTCAAAGCAGACCTTTACAAAGAGGAGGGTGCTTGAAATTAAAGCTGACACATTCAAAAGGAAAAAAGAAAACATTAATTAACAAGTCTTTTCAAGAGACTAATAAGGCCAGGCAAAGACAATGAATCATCGGTTGGCTGTGAAATTAGTAGAGGACAAATCCACTGCTTAGAAGTCTAAAAGAAATGCTGGTCAGATGTGGCTTTATGTATTGGGCTGGATTCAAATGTTTCCCTAGAAAACATCACATTGGTGGTGAAATACAGCCAACATTTTTCCAACTTGGTAAGACAGTGTTATTTTTAGGTTTAGGGTTAAAAGTTGAGGTGAGGTGAGGTTAGAGTAAAGAACACCTCAAACCAATTAATGGTAAGTCAGCAGAATCTTAATTAGATGATATGTTTTGTGGTCATTATATAATAAGCAAAGGATGGAGGGCAGGCTGTGTATATACATGGATCATATTAGCAGGGAATGTCATCATTTTGTCCTACACACTCAGGCAGCCCCACAGGCCAGACACACACACACACACACACACACACAGTGAAAGGCACATCTACATCTAATGCAAAAAGCACGTACAGCGCAGACAGTAAGGTGCATCAGAGACAGGTGCAGTTCAACAGCTGTTATTGAGTAAGCCAGTCCATCACTATAATGAACATTTTCCTGCTGTATTAATCACCTATACCACATGCACACAGGCATACACACACACACACACACACACACACACACACACACACACGACACACAGAGGCTCTCAGGCATGCATGCAAACAATGTTGTTCAGGGCCACCCACCAGATGTGCAGCTTGGCCTGGTGAGTCAGAAATTACTGGACAGGGGAAGCAGTGAGCTTTATGTGGGCAGCCATACAGAGACATGGAAATCTGCCCTATGTCAAACTGAAGCAGAATTAATGACACAAACTGTGGATTTGAAAGTCCCAGAGGCACAAGCACTGTCTACATAACAAATCACACTTGACAAATCTCCACTTTGTTGGCAGATGGGAATGAAATGAAAATCTAGAAGTGAATGTACAATATTGTTCATGACATATAAACTGTGTATTATTACATCTTTAAAACCCTAATCATTGCATTTACAGTGTTTTCAAACAAAAGAAAACAGCAAATTGCTGAATGTCATTATTGCCAGTTTTTAAGTAGAGTAACTAATTAAATGATTTATTGTTTCAGATCCAGTTTTAATACAGCACACACAAAAAAAATCGGCTTATTACAGTTCACATGAAATTAAAACTGAATTCTGTGCAAACCAAAGGAGACTCCCTCTGTTTTCTTTTTATTATGCTTATAATTGAGATGACATTTTCATTGTAACAAAGCTGAGTGACCTTGACTTTCAGGCAGTACATGAACCTGAATGTAAAAAAATCCTCTGTTTGTCTTTCCTCTTCAGTGGGCCTTTTGGGTTTGCTCAAGTGGAGGACTCGACCTGAACTCCTCAAAGAAAACCTGGAGAAGCTTAAAATCATTGATGGAGAGGAGGTGGTCAAGGTCAGTGGTGTGAATACAAGTACACCATTCAATAAGTGTGTAGACTAGCTTGTGTGTATTTTGACTGGCCCTTATTTTGTTTCTGTATGTATGTGTGCAGTTTCTGCAGGACACTCTGGATGCCTTGTTCAACATTATGATGGAACACTCCCAGACAGATGACTATGACATCCTTGTGTTTGATGCCTTGGTGAGTGTGTGGCGTCGGTGCATTTACTGAAGTAAAATTTGTGAGTCTTTGTGCAACTTCGTGTATATGCCTTGTCAACACATGCAGCTGATATCTTGACAGGCCATCTCTCTGCGTATCGAGTTTGACATCTTTGTATCTACCTGTCCATCTTTTCCCAGATAAACAGGACTGTCAGATGATCATACAAAAATTCTCATCTGCCTTTTAAATGTTTTACTGCTATGTAAACATTTAACAATTTCTGTCTCTCTTCACTTACTTTTCTCTGGCAGATATACATCATTGGTCTCATCGCTGACAGAAAATTCCAGCACTTCAACACAGTGCTGGAGGCCTATATCAAGCAACATTTCAGTGCTACACTGGCTTACAAGTAGGTTATTTCCGTCATCAGAAGCCTCTTACTGTCATGTCATTCCTGAAGGAGTAAGGTGCAGTTTTCAATAGAACATTCCATTCACAGAAGGATTTGGTGAAATTTTACTGTATATAAACTGGATGGTGCAGTGATTAATAAATTCACTCTTGATTAGTCAGATCACTGGTCTCAACAACTCACAGTAACACATGACAAGAGCTCAACAAATAGGGACAGATTTCTCCAGGAAATGTAGGCTTTTGTCTGCCGGGTGCTGAGTGACAGGATGCAGCCAGAGGCCGATGGTGTGGGTTTTTGTTTGCTTGTATAATGACAATAGAAATAAATAATGAAACATGCTGATGAAACCCTTTATGTAATCATATTAATCTGAGGTAAATGAGTTTATATTTCACATAATCACTGCAAAATGTCACACATTTAAGAATAAAATAGGAAATGCCACTCAGACTCAAAAGATGCTGTAAAGGAGGCAGTGATATGACATTCCAGCATGTCCCACATGGCTGGCAAAATATCACGTTATAATGACCTAGCCTGATACATGTTGTACTGATTAAGTTTATTTTGCAGCAGGTAAACACAAGTACTATACACTAATTCATAGATCACAATAGACTGTTTACCAGTATTTCTATTTCAGACAAAAGAAAATGTGTCATACGGTGATTAAATGCTTAGAAGGGGATACAATCACGTGGTTTATTTGCATTTTTAGTGTTATTTCATCATATGCTCCATGTTTTGCTGTTGTTGATAAAAAGGCTGGAGGTTGAATCTGTGAGGTGAGAAGCCAGACTAGAAGCAATTCCAAAAACCCCTATGAAGAAGAGAAAACAAAGGGACACAGTTACTAAACCTGTGATATGGTTACTGGGGCCTCACCCTTACTGGGGGAGGGTTCTGGTCACTGGGTCTTAGCCCTCAAAAGCCCCCAATGGCTCTTCTGAAAGGTGGCCCTCCCATGGGCCCGTCTCTCAGAGGAGCGACAGGGGTTTAGTCCCTTGTGGATCTGGGTGGAGGCCTTGGCGGTCCTGTCCCCACTTGACAAATCTGGCTATAGGGACATGGAATGTTACCTCTCTGGTGGGGAAGAAGCCCAAGTTAGTCCGTGAGGTCGAAGAGTGATTTGATGTAGCCACATCACAGCTCAGGGTCTGAAACCAGGTGTGGGTATGCTTGTATATCCCCTGGTGCCTGTACATTGGGTTCACCCTACTGGACGGGAGTGTTTTTTTTACCTGCGAACTCTCTCTTGATTCACTTCACTTTCATTTTGAAACAAATTGTTTACAGAACCAAAGCGTCAGCTCTAAAATTACCAACATGTCAAAAGATACGACTTCTTTTTAACCTGCATTTTTTCTCACTTCCTCCCACTGCTCCACCTTTTAGCATTCTCTGCCCAATTATCCTTACAACTCTTCTCCTAGTCCTCACTGCTTTGCTCTTTTTTCCACTCCATCATTTCATATGTGCCTCCATCATCACTCCACTCCACCCCTCCCCAGTTTGTGTGTTGGTATTCACCCTCTTTAAGAGGGTCACTGCAGCTTATCACTTGTCAGCCTAGAGGCTATTATGTAAAACTCTCTAACTTGCTCTCACCACATTTTAAACTGCTCTCAGAAAGAATAAATCCTTCCATACTTGCCTTCAAGCTATTGCACCAAAACAAAACTAGGGATGACTGAAAAGTAATTACTTTGGAAATATTTTCAAGCCCACCATGATTGCAGTGAGGCCAGATTGGAGTTAAGTTTTTAAAGGACTTTTTATTGCTTAAGAGGATTGTCTAGTTTTAAAGTGGTAGTTTTTAGTGACTGATCCCCTATTGCCATTTCATGGAAATAGAGTCATTACAAAGCCAAAAGGCCATATACTGTATCTACTGTATAAATTTGCTAGTATTGTATTGTATTTGAGTCAGAGGGAGGTTGAACAGGAAGATTCTGGTAGGTTGTAAACTTAAACTGAACTCTGTGCTACCCAAACCTCTCTCCAAATGCGTTGGCACAGCAGAATATTTATGTGTGTGTCTAAAGACGCCTGCAGGGTGTGCATGTGTTGGAGAATGATTTCTTCACCATGCATCTGAGGGAAAATAAAAATGTCTGTGAGGTGTGTGAAAGGTACATCTGTTGAGGTGTGAAATACTATTTTGCTATTTTTCCACAGCCACCTCTCTGGCACTTTTTTTTTTTCTCTCTCTGGTTCTTTTGCTCTCACTCTGTTGCACTTCGTCTTTCTGCTCTATGGAAGTGAAAAATGGAGTTGGTGATTAACTTTCCAACCTGTGGAACATCAGAAAAGGAATGACAATTCTGTCTGAATGATTTTGATTGTCTCTTTTCTCCCCATCCTACACCTCCTTCCTGATTTTTTTTCATATCTTTCTTTCCCAGAAAGCTGATGTCGGTGTTGAAGAGGTATCTAGATGTGTCCAGTCGAGGAGAACAGTGTGAGCCCATACTCCGAACCCTCAAAGCCCTCGAGTATATCTTCAAGTTTATCGTTCGTTCACGCATGCTCTACTCCCAGTGAGTGCTTTTTTCCCCCCTAAGTTTGTTTATGAATCCACAACAATGCAAATAGAGATTCTTGAACACACAGAAAACTCAGTGACTCTGCATTGCCAAAGTAATTGTTTTTGACAGCTCTGTGAGAAGGGCCTGCTGCTTACAGCACTAATGTTGCTAATAGGCATTGATGATAAAGTGCAGCAACCATATGATCTAGCTAATGTCAGGGCAGGACTGCTGAATGGGCAGCCAACATGGCCAGACAAAGTTCCAGCAAGAGAGACACCCACTGTGCTGAGCCCAGGGCTACACTGTATGATGTGTGTAAACACCATTTATAAGCAGTAAAAAAGCTGCTGCTGATGGATCAGAAAGAGGATCCAGATGAACCATGTGCAGAATTCAGTATTATTGTTTGTAGAAATTAGTATTTAAGGGATTTTTTTTTGTGTGTGTGTGTGTGTGTGTGTGTGTGTGTGTGTGTGTGTGTGCCACTTGGTCAATGAAGCTCTGCCTTTTTAATCTTTTAAAGGGCATCAGGGGCTTTTTTGTTTGTTTTGTTTGATCAGAAGCCAAAAATTGGAAGAGAGAAATACATTTGGGTAATAAATTGATTTTACCGAGTTGACTCGGCCAGTTTGGGACAAGGGCAAGTCCATCTAGCTTTTAAGGTCAAATTTTGTTTGTCCCAGCGTTCTCATGAGATTATATTAGTATACCTTACCCTGTTCACTTCTGAGCAGGTTTTTAGAAGACATTTCTAGAGGAGATATGACAGCGTTTATCCTGCAGATTAAACATAAGAATCGTAACTTTATTACAGTTGCAGTGGCTACCAGTAGCTTTGCTATAATTTAGAGCATAGCAATAATAGCATAGACTGGCTTCAAGTCGCATCTTAGAACCTGGAGAATTTTGGCCATCGTCATCTTGGTGTCATGAAATCAGATGTCAAAAGTAAGAGGTTGATCTCACTGAGTGACCAAGAGACACTGCATATTCATACAGCAGCAGCTTATCAGTATCAGTGCAGTCTCATAAAGCATTCTAATGGGGAATATAATTTACAAAATGAAACATACTGTAATCAGTAAATCATGAAACTAGAGATTGAGACCATAAAATCGCTAGGAAAGTGTTTACTTAGGCATTAGATCAAGTGAGAAAAGTGTCCTATAGACTGCTATACATTTGGACTTTAGAGGAGTCGCCCCTGTTGGCCACTAGAAAGAATGCAGCTTTAAGATACTTTCTAGAACCTGATCTGTGCCTTTATATACAGTGTACAGATGAAAGTTAGGATATATTTGCAGATTCTGTGAGGGACAAAATGCTATTCCAACTTGACTACTCCAATATCAAGATTATATCAAATGGCAAGATCCAGTGGCTCAGAATGATAGAATAGGAAAATGTCACATTTGTCATTTTATTAGTTCTGATTCTTCTGCAAGGTGGTCTTTTTCTGCTTGTCTTTGTGTTTACATATGTGCATGTGTTACATAGGCATAGATGTTTAAGGATCCTTCCAAATATATGCTTTTGTGTGTGCATGGCATTATCTCATCACTGATCCTGGACTGGCTGAGCTTCACTCACCTGCATCCCCTGGGTGTTTCCAGAGTGATAAGGCTCATGCTCCTTCTTGGTTTCTCTCCGTATTTTCTGTTTCTTGTCTCCCAGCTACCTGCTGCTGACAGTTTCAGCTTCTCTCTGCATCTAAAGTTCAGATTTCTCCTCTGCTGTAAGGCCTTGTCACGTCAAGAGAAAAATCAGGTATTCAGGGGAGTCACCGTGCTGTAGATGCATCTGTAAGGCTTCATCAGCGTCACCATGAAGACTAGCAGTCATTAATAGTTAAATAGGTGGCATTGAAGATTTATTAGGTTGTCAAACCAGCTTCGTGTTCTTGCAAAATCTGTTAGGAATGTGTAATGTGTACTTCAGAAATATGTAAGGCAAGCATTTCTATATTTCAATTCTTCCTTTGGCTTCTTTTTGTCCTTCATGCTCTGTAGCTTCAATTCTCTGGTGTCTAGTTAATCAGTATCTATTTTCTTCCCTTCCTATGAACACCTGCTATGTTTTTTGTGTTGTCCTCCCCTTTAATATGCTCATGCCAAGTAAACTGCATTAATCTTGTCACATAAAGAAGGATGTTTTCTAATATGAAGACCTATTCTCACTGATGTGATGAAAATGATCATTAGATTATCATATTATAATGAGATCTTATAATTATGCAGTCTCTTCTGGCTATCACAACAGATCTGTTTCACAGCAGCCCTTTTTATATTAAAAAGAAGGTAAATACAGGTGTTACTAATCACATTGATTAAGGCTCTGTATCTGAATTAAATAGAATTTTGATGTCATTAGTAACACCTGTGTTTATTTACTAGTTGCCATGAAACAGGTCTGTGTCTAAGCTTTTGAATTTTGTTGATTCCAGGGGAGGCAAGTGAAATTATGAATCAAAACAGGGAAACTTTTGTGACTGGAAATTTATAAGTCATGTTTACCTTGTCTTGCCATGTAGATATTTTTTTTACTACATGCAGCTGAATTGTTGTTCAGTCCCTCCTTTAATCAGACCTTTTCTGTGCCTCTCAGTATACATTTCCTAAGCAAATAAAGTTAAAGTTAAGAGTAAAGTGATTATCTACTGTGCAAAATACAGGAGACGTGTACATTTGTGGTGTGAGCATACCAGCACTAACACATCAACTGTAGATAACACCCACGCAGGTGCACGCCCACACACACACACACACACACACACACACACACACACACACACAAACATGCACAGACAGGGATGGTGGATTAGCAGGACAATGCGTGTGTAATCATAACTGTACTCTGCAAAGAGCCCAGTGATAATACCTCTGTGTGTTACTGCCTAATCCCTCCCTCCACATGCTGAATTTGCTGTGTGCCACATGCTAATCCTTCCCCCAGCACTCATAGCTTCCATTGTAATTAAAAACTGCACAGTGCAAGTGAATCGCTCAGACACAGTGAGGAGAAGGGGGAAGGAAATGGGTGGAGAGATGGATGGCAGTAAAGTTTGCTAATGCGAGGGGGGTGTTGTGGACCTGAAGAGACGTTAGAAGCAACGTAGCCAACCAACCATTTTTTGTTGGCGGATGCTGTAGTCACAGCAGTCAGTGCTTATCAGTGTTCATTTTCAAAAACTGGCTGCAGTTTGTTCATATAATGCTGTACTGGTTTTCTGCATTACTATAATCAACATATATATGAACATAGGGCATTAAATAAAAGATGCTGCTTCACTGTGTAATTACTTAGGCAGGTTTGCAGTTTTATTTAGCTTCATATGTTAAGCACACTATTGACTTAGAGTTTAAAGTGCACTCGTGTTATAGAAAGAAGACACGAGGAACTGCAGCCAATTTAGCTGATGCCTCATTTCCATAAAAACACAAGAATTTAGATGCAATTTCACTGTGTCCTGAATTACTTTGATTTAATATAGAGAATGGCAGCACCAGAATGGCAGCACCAGAATGGTGACGATAACTCAGAAAACCTTTCATTACCTGCCTGGAATCAATTTAAACTGTGAAGAAAAACACTTGGTTGTTTTTTAGAAGAGCCAGTAAGTAAATACTGTCAGTGGTATAAAATTAGCTACTTAAGGATTAAGTTTGTTGTGGAGTTGTAATAAGAGTAGAATTCTGAGAAAAGGTGAGACTTTATTTTTTTATCTTACCAAATCCTTTTGGCCAAATTCTAATTCATTTGGCACAGGAGGTGGAGCCGATTGTCTACTAATTGGAAGGTCAGTTGTTCAATCCCTAGTTCCACCATTTTCCATGTTTAAGTATACTTGGGCAAGATTCTGAACCCTGAGTTGCCCCAAAATGTGCTTTGAGTGCTTATTTAGAGTAGAGAAGTGCTACATTATGTAGCACTTTCCTGTTCTATATGAGCACTCAAAACAGTTGAAGTAAAACAGGCATTATTTTGCGTTTATTTTTCATTTCTGTCTGAAATGTCTGTGGCAATTGTCTTTATGAGTGCTACACATGACCTGATCTCTTGTGACCTTAATGCAAGGCTTCTAGAAGTACATGTTTCAGCTGCTTATGCATGGGGATCTATTGGGTTAACAAGAGTTTACCAGAAAAAAGGAATCACACAAAATATATGGTGAATTAAACCTTGAAATAACTATTCATCAATCTCTGTTTATCTAATTAACTAATTCAAATTGGAACGCCAAACTTATGTAATTATAAATGAGGCCCTTTTTGTCCCTTTTTCCCTTTCATCCCTTTCCCACTCTCAATGATTATTTACTATACCTGTTTTCTTTCTGTCATTTTAATCAGTATTGTGTCTTTTATGCCCTGTTCCCTGTTCATATTAATTTATAATTTCTGGCACGGTCTCAAGTCTTCTCTTTCTGCATTCTTCCACCCTTCTAGGCTATATGAGGGGAAGGAGCAGGTAGAGTTTGAGGAGTCGCTGAGGAGGCTTTTTGAGTCAATCAACAATCTGATGAGAACAGACTACACTACCACACTATTGCTCAGGGTAATCACGTACACTCACTCTGCTCCACACTTCACAACCTAGTACACCTCATTAAATTGCTTTTATATGCTTTTCATCTTTATCCTATCCCTTTTTCTGTTTCTTCTGTTTTTCTAGATTTCCTGTCTATGTCTCACCTTCTCCTCATGTTCCCACTTCTGAAATGTGATCTCTAAGTCTGTTTCTGACTGCATCAGTACTCTGTTACGTAATGTCTTCCTTATTCTCTGTACCTACACATACACAGACATACAAACAGACTCCGTCAGAAAAAGTTAGTTCGAAAGACAAGAGCCCAGTGAAAAATACCCCTTTTTTTACACATGAGGAGAATACCTGTTTGATGGCAAAGTCACCTTGCACAGGATTTCAAGACAGTAATTTAACAGTGTTTACTTGTTGCGTGCACGCCTGTGCGTGTGTGTGTGTGCGTGTGTGTGTGTGTGTGTGCGTGTGTGTGTCATCAGGTTGCTGCTCTGAAGTACCTGCCAACTGTCCTGCAAGATGTGGAGAAAGTATTTGATGCCAAGCTCCTCAGGTAAGCTTATCCTTAAACACACAAACATAGAGACATACACATACCAGCACCTTATCTTTGGTCTTATTCAGGCACACCAACACAGAAGATATATGAGAGTTTTTGCCTCAAGTTTTCCACTTGGCTTTATTCAGTCACCCTTATTCTTCTATTTCCCCCCATATTCCATTCTGGTTAAACCTTACCTCCTTTATCAGGTGATAAAAATCCCATCAAACTGACATAGACACAAGGACAAACACTCAAACACACTCTGCTTCTCCTCTACGTGCCCCTGAGTGAAATGACAATTTTACCAGAACCATCAAACAAAAGCCATTTGAACCCCTTCTCTTTTAGTCAGAATCCCGAGGAACAAAATGGCCTAAGAAAGGCTGGCATAACCTTCCCTTGACCCAAATAAAACAGACAATCGACTGTTGAGCTCCAGAAAAGGCATCAGTGTACATATTTCACCAGTTGGTGGAATTCTTTTTCCAACCACCTTTAGCGTTCCCACAACCAAACATATCCATGGCCTTGGAATGACCTTATCACTTAAATGAAAGAAGATGTTAGCTGATGTTTGATTGACTTGCCACATTAAAATTTTAAGCTTTCCCATCCTCATAAATTCTCTTTTCACCTTTCTGTGACCTGTGGGGTTTTGTGTGTCCATGCGTGAGTTTGCGGACTCTGCATCTGCCACTTCAGTCCCTCTAGTGGCTCAATTTCAACACAGTGTCACAGAGGTGCTACCTTAAACACCTGCCTCACACACATACAGTAGCTGAGTGCTACGGGGTAGAGTTAAAAGTCAGGGCATATATTATCATAGTCTATTTTCTGCTATTCATTTCCTGCTTTTCCTCTCACTACCAAACCTGTTGACTAGCCCTTTATTTTCTGTCTTCCACACTTCTTAACACCCACACCCACACCCACAAACATATCGCAGCCATCTGA